>PVKV010007030.1:0-37682 GCA_004027835.1 Alouatta palliata | reverse complement strand
TCCATGGTGTACATGTGCCACATTTTCCCTGTCCAGTCTGTCATTGATGGGCATTTGGGTTGGTTTCAGGTCTTTGCTATTGTAAACTGTGCTTCAATAAACATTCGTGTGCATGTGTCCTTATAGTAGAATGATTTATAGTCCTTTGGATATATACCCAGTAATGGGATTGCTGGGTCAAATGGAATTTCTATTTCCAGGTCCTTGAGGAATCGCCACACTGTCTTCCACAATGGTTGAACTAATTTACACTCCCACCAACAGTGTAAGAGCGTTCCTATTTCTCCACATCCTCTCCAGCATCTGTTGTCTCCAGATTTTTTAATGATCACCATTCTAACTGGCGTGAAGTGGTATCTCAATGTAGTTTTGATCTGCATTTCTCTAATGATCAGTGATGATGAGGATTTTTTAACAGAGGTAGATGGATGAAGTAGAGAAAAAAGTATAATCAAAGACACAGAGGTGAGAACTCACCAGAAAGTGATCCAGGATCAGGAAGCAGTAGAGCTGGCCAGCATGTGGAGGTCACATTGGAGATTTGCGGTAAGGCCAGAGAGATGGATAGGAGCCAGATTTGGGAGGGTTTTGAACACAAAGTCTAAACTTTTCTTACATAATTTGTCACACAATTTTAAAAAAAGTACTGTTTTTAAGCTAGAAGGTGTCTTGTTCGGGGCTCGGCTTTAGGAAAATGCACTTTGCACCAGTTTGTGTTGGAGGAATCAGAGAGAAGGAAGGGGTTGACATGTGAACTGGCTCCTCTTTTGTCTACAGGAAAGGATTTCTGGATGGAGGAAGGCAATCGCTTCCTTCCTCCCCTGTTTTTTTGTTTTTTTTTTTTTCTTTTGACAAGTGGATGGCTGCCTCAAATGAAACACCTTGATGACTCAAAATGTCAGACTCAAAGAGTCCTCTCCACATTAAGAGCTTTAGAGAGCTGGTGACAGGCACTCAGAAAAGAGAGCCTGAGTGGCCCGCTTCAGCAAAGGGATGCTTGAATTGTTAATTCCAAAAAAAACACATGATCTGTGTATACAGTTGCTTTCATGCCCTCTCAGTGCTGAAATGGGACTTCCTATTATTCCTCAAGTCTTCTCTCTTCCCTCTTTATTTCAAAAAAGATTTTCTGAGAGCTTACTATGTGTCAGGCACTGTGTTAGGACTTGGGGTATTCTATTTAGTTCTTTTTCTAAAAACATCCATTGCTGTGATGATGATGATTACATATGTGATATATATCTTATTATTATCCTCACTTGACTTTGCTTATGAGAAAACACAGATCGTTTAGGTAACTTTCTCAATGTCACACAGCCAGAAGGAAGCTGAGATCTGGTTTCCAATGTCTTGTCTGGACAAATTAATATTACACGAAGAACATTGCAACCAAAAATATTACCAGAGGCAAAGAAGGACACTGTGTTAGTCTGATCTTACATTGTTAATAAAGATATACCCAAGACTGTGTAATTTATAAAGGAAAAAGGTTTAGTTGAGTCACAGTTCCACATGGCTGGAGAGGCCTTACAATCATGGTGGAAGATGAATGAGGAGCAAAGTCACATCTTATGTGGTAGCAGGCAAGAGAGCTTGTTCAGGGGAACTCCTATTTATGAAACCATGCTATCTTAGGAGACTTATTCATTACCACAAGAACAGCATGGAGTAAACTGCCCCATGATTCAATTATCTTCCCCTTGCCCTGCCCTTGACAAATGGGAATTGTCACAGTTCAAGGTGAGGTTGGGTGGGAACACAGCTAAACCGTATCAGACACTTTATAATGATAAAGAGTCAATTAATCAGGAAGTTAAGACAATCGTACGTGTATATCTCCCAAATTACAGATTTTCAAATAAAAATACACATGACTAATTTCAAGCAAACACTATACCATGACATGTGAGATTTATAATGTATGTAAATACAAACATTATAAACAATAATGTGTTTGATTATCAAGTGGCCACTATGTCCCAGCACTTTAGACACATACATTAATTCCCACAACCCCATGATTAGGTATTATTATCCCAAAATGTGGCAGAGAGAGCTAAGATTACTTGCCTAAGTTCTCTTAGCTAGTAATTGAGTGAGCTGGATTGAACTCTTAGTAAGAGGTATGGTGTGTAGGCACTGGAATTTGGGTCTATCTGACCCAAAATCTGTGTGTTAAGTGTGTTTGAAGAGGAGTCTAATGATCATCTACCTCTCCCACCATTTACCTAAGGGTTTCTGAGCACCTACTATGTTCTAGACATTTTATATGTGATCACATTTAGTCCTCCTATGAGATGGGCATTCTTCTCCTTTCAAAGAATGGGAATCTGAGTCTCAAAGCAGCAAAATTATTCACTAGGATCATTTGCCACTAAGTGCCTGATGAGAGATTAAAATCCAAGTGCATCAGACGTTAGATACTGCTTCATACAAAAATCTGTTCTTCATCAAGAAAACCCTATGCTTCAATAGAGTTATGTAGTTAGTTCTCCATTTTGTTTCTGTGGGCTAGACTAGGAGGGAGGAGCCTCCCTAAAGGCCTAGCTTTCTTCTTAGACACTCTTGGGCCAGCCTCAGGAGATAGCAGTCTTCTCTGACTGAGAACTGCTATAGGGTTTTCATGTTTCATATACCACACAGTGGAGTTAAAAAACATAATTTCAGGCCGGGCATGGTGACTCATGCCTGTAATCCCAGCACTTTGGGAGGCTGAGGTGGGTGGATCACGAGGTCAAGAGGTGGAGACCATCCTGGCCAACATGGTGAAACCCTGTTTCTACTAAAAATACAAAAATTAGCCAGGTGTTTGGCATGTGCCTGTAGTCCCAGCTACTTGGGAGGCTGAGGCGGAAGAATTGCTTGAACCCAGGAGACGGAGGTTGCAGTGAGCCGAGACTGTGCCACTATGCTCCAGCCTGGCAACAGAGCAAGACTCCGTCTCAAAAAACAACAACAACAACAAAAAACACCACAATTTCAATATATTTAGTTTAAAATTTTAATCAGCTTTTGTTAGCAACTCATGAATTGGGCAGCCTCTCATCTAAAATGGAGAGGCACTCCATTGGGCATGGCCAAACAGTGGGTTTTTATAAAGCAGGTTGAGTAGGAACAAGGAAATGGCATAATCTAAAAAGAGGATCGGGAAACACCAGGCTACTTGACTTGTAAGGGGTAAAGTAGAGGAGGCTTCCTTATCATGCTGCCTAGCACTGGACTCTTTGTGGATTTGGCCATCATCTCTTTCCTGATTTCTCGGAAGGTCAGATAAATGACTTAGTTTTGGTTTGGTGATGTGGAACTTTAGCGTAAGTGAGTCCATTTTGGTTTGGTATGCTGGGGCCTAGTGTAGAAGCTCAGTCCATATCAAAGGGTTCCCATAAATTTTATTTAATAGTGTTAAAATATGAAACCATTAAAAAAATTATAGCAACTGACTGATGAGAAAATGCTTATTACATAATGCTAAGTGGGGAAAAGCAGGGTGCAAAAAATATCTGCATAAAATAGAAACGCATATCCACAGAATCTGGAATGAAGTACACAAAGTGAAGATGAGAAAGGTGGTATTACAGTGTTATTTGGTGGAGGGGGTGCCATTTTTGAAATTGTCTTCAGTGTTCCTTCTCAGTGTGGGTTTTTATGTAGGGAAGAGGATTTGTGTTGGAGAGGCACATATTAAAATCATATAAATCACAAATTGTGTTAGTCTGTTTTCATGCTGCTGATAAAGACATACCAGAGACCGGGCAATTTACAAAAGAAAATGGTTTATTGGACTCACTGTTTCACATGGCTGGGGAGGCCTCACAATCATGGTGGAAGGCAAGGAGGAGCAAGTCACATCTTACCTGGATGGCAGCAGGTAAAAGAGAGAGAGCTTGTGCAGGAAAATTCCTGTTTTTAAAACCATCAGATCTCATGAGACTCACAAGCATGAGAACAGCATGGAAAAGACTCACACTCATGATTCAATTACCTCCCACCAGCTTCCTCCCATGACATGTGGGGATTGTGGGAGTTAAAATTCAAGATAAGATTTGGGTAGAGACATGACCAAACTGTATCATAAGTACTCATGGCTCTCTGAATTTTCCCAGACTGAACATCCTGTGTATTAAGCACTTAGATCAAGAAACAGAGCATTGTCAGGGTCCGGAAACCTCGCATGCTCCCCTCCCATCATTCTTATTGTGAAATTAGGAAAACTTACTCTCTGAGCATGGAACAGATTGTTCTTAAGTATGCAATAAGAAGCTCTTGGCCAGAAAGCCAAGGAAGAGGGGGCTGATCACCTGAGTCAGTAAGGGTTGAGCCTTCCTGGGGCTTCCTTTTCATCATTCATTCTTACTCATTCAATCTTACACAGAGGTGGGGTGGGCCATTCAGTTCAGAACAGGAACTTAGTTATGTACCTAATCAGAAACAAGAAGAGAAAGGAGCTGATGTCTGTCCAGGAGATGTGAAGTGATGCTGAGAACTAGCCCAGAAACACCATCCCTCACTGAAGTCACAGGCCCAGTGGAGCCTGAACCCCAGAGCCTGGGAAGAACAAACGCTGATGGACCTTCTAGAAAGAGAGACAAGGCTCAAGGGCATGATTCAGAGAAGTTCAAAAACAAGGGCACAGCAGCCAAGGGCCTGGAGCCAGAGAAGAAGAGGTTGACACCCAGAAGTTGGCCTCTGGAGTTTCACAGAAAAGTGCCTCCAGTCTTCCTCCCATGCTTCTGGAGGCCCTGTTGCCTGGATACAGTGGTGAACGAGGCAGAATGAGACAGATGCTGTGGCTGCTCTCATGGGCCTGATATCCACAGAGGGATGAGAGCTACAATGGGGAAGCCAGGCAGGGGAGGGGCTGAGTGTTCAAGGCTGTAGGAACACACAGGTGAAGCCCCATCTGAAGGCCAGGTAAACCGGTGTGTTGAGTTTAGGGAACAGAAATTTCTTCTCATGGCAGGAACAGGGCAGACTGGGAAAGATGGATTGGACTGGAGTCAGAGGCAGCTCCCAGGGACCGTTGCAGGGAGTAGAAAGACAACATCCCAACATGTCTCCAATTGGCTAGAAAGCCAGGCCGGGCACAGTGGCTCATGCCTGTAATCCCAGCACTTTGGGAGGCTGAGGCGGGCAGATCACGAGGTCAAGAGATTGAGACCATCCTGGCCAACATGGTGAAACCTCATCTCTACTAAAAATACAAAAATTAGCTGAGTATGGTGGCATGTGCCTGTAGTCCCAGCTCCTCGGGAGGCTGAGGCAGGAGAATCGTTTGATCCTGGGGGAGAGAGGTTGCAGTGAGCTGAGATCACGTCACCGTGCTCCAGCACTCCAGCCTGGAGAGAGAACAAGACTCCGTCTCAAAAAAGAAAAAGAAAGCCAATGACATTGCACACTCAGTAACATTGCAAATATAACAAATTTGCAAACATATTCAGAAATGCCAAGTAAAATGTAAATTTATAAAACTATAAATGTTAAAATATGTGATCATTGCCACAAATTCTCAGCAGATTAAATGAATACAAATAAAACATTAGTCAAAAAGTAACTGTTGACCCAAAGTGAAACTAATTTAAGTAACCATGAATTTTGATTCATGATTACAAAATACAATGTAATCTTTCTTTTAAAATGCCATATAAAAATATAAAGTTGTCTCAACAGTTCATTTATGAGCTTTTTTGAGGGCAAATTCTTCCAGCTACTGAAAAATGTCTTTCTTAATCTGTACGCAATGAGCCAAAGACATAGCGGTGGACTAATTCTAAGTTAATTCCAAATAGATCTTTCTAACTCCAGAATAATTCAAATAATTCTATTTCTTATTTGATAATTTTAAAGATCTATGATTGAATACTCTTTTCTCAGGAACTGCACTCTGCTGAGGAGCTGCTACAGGCTGAATTCTGCATTCTCCAAAATTCATATGTTGAAGCCCCTAACTTCCAATGTCACTGCATTTGGGGATAGGGACTCTAAAGGGTAATTAAGGTTAAATGGGGTCATAAGGATGCGATATCAGTCCAATATGACTAATGTCTTGTAAGAAGATGAAGAGACTCCGGGGATGTGCACACACAGAGAAAAGGCCATGCCTAGCAGGCACAGGGAGAAGGCAGCCATCTGCAAACCAAGGAGAGAGGCCTCAGGGGAAACCAACCCTGCTCCCACCTTGATCTTGGACTTCTAGCCTCTAGACCTGTGTGAAGATACATTTCCATTGTTTAAGTCATGCAGTCTTTGGTTGTTCTGTTATGGTAGCTCCAGCTGACTAGTCCAGGAGTTACATATTTTGTTGTCATTTCTATGAGTGTATGTTATTCGATCTTTGTTTGCTTTGCTTTCGTCAGGTATAGAAGATGAATCCAGTGCAGGGTGACTATATCCATTTTCATACTATCATTTTTTATCCAATTTTTTTGAAATTATAAAAACCAGAGGAAGATTTGTTCTTGGAAAGGCAACTTTGCCAGCCTGACACATGGCTGCTTACCCTGACTTACTCTGGCGGAGGCCCATTTAGACTTGCAGTTTGCTTACCGTTTTGTGTTGTTACTGTTTTTCTTAATTGAATAATTGAGTCATTGATCTTGAGCAAAAAACCAAATGATTCAGGGCTCATTTATGATTTAAAAATATAAAAATAATTGTTTTACAACAAATGCATTTACTTCTTAGTACTTAGAAGTAGCCCAGTTTATTAAAATACTGAAACACCTAAAACCCACTTACTGGCTGTGTATTTGGGAGAAGCCACTCTGAGTTTCTCTGAAATTCACTTTTCTTAACTATGAAGTTATATATGTATATGGAGTAGGGCTGTGATCATGATGAGAATTATGCATGTAAAATGTTGGACAAAGAGCCCATTGGTAGAAGATGCTGGATAAATGGCTACTGCTGCCATCTCAAGACAGCACGAGGCGCAAGTGTTCTGGGACCTGGGTGCATGGGATCTACCCATGGCTGTGTCACGGAGCTGGAAAAGCTGAATTGAGGTGGCCTGGAGCCGCCTCTGGCAACTCTGGGAAATGGCCACAACCGCCGTAACCAGGGCTGTTACTTAGGCTATTATTCAGTTTGTCAGGGACCCAGAGGCCAAGAACCCAGCTGTTCATACAACTAAATTGTGAAAGCAAGGCTAACACAGAGGAGGACGCTCAAACAGTTGTGGGCCAAGCTCATGTTTTCACTAACATGTTCTGTCATTGTGCATGGGTTTGGTTCTGCTCCCACTTTAACTGCTCAAGAAATGAAGGCAGAATCGTTGGGATAGGGTGCTTTAGAGATGGGTTCAGGAAAGGGCGAGTCAGCCTGCCTTGCTTGTACATGAACATGGGTTTATGTCTGCTGTCATCAAGGTGGGGTTGTTGGGAGAAATATGTTCCTCTCCATATGCTGGTCAACATGGCAAGGCCGTCTGTAGTGTCAGACTGTTCCTAGGCAAAACCAGAAAGTAGGCGTTGCCTGTTTTTTGAGCCCTTCATTCATAATTTTGGTGCCCAAAAGCCCTGCTGCCCCCACTGGTGTCCCCAAATCCCTTCCTTGATTGTCCTGTCACTAATTGGAGCCCTGTCGGGTCCTGCCACCAACTCCTGCCTGCAGTCCTGTCTTGTCACCTTTCTGTCATTAAAATCTTCCCACAGAGAATTCCCTTGGCACAATGCTCCCCACCTTGCCAATGCCTTCCAGTCCTGACTGCACAAGGAATCGCCCAGAGAGCTCATCTAAAATGTCAAAAGCTGAGCCCCACCCTGAGGACCTGTTGATCTAGGTCTGGGAGGCAGAGCTTGGGAGCCCATATTTTACCTAGTGCTTGGCTGGTTCTGGTTAGTAGTCGGGTCTGGGGACTCAGCTCTAGCAGACCAGGGAGGTAATGAGCTCCAGTTAAGTCAGCCAATCCCAGAGCCTGTGCTAGCTGACTCAGCGGTACCCTTTCTAGAAAACAGAAGCTCCTGTGCCAGTTCAAAACCTGGGAGGATCTTCCAGAGTGGGGTCATTAGAGATCTCAGCATGGTGGTCTGCGCAGTGTAGGTGAGACACATGGACAGGCTGGAAAAGCTTGGCTCTTTCTCAGGCCAATGCTGTTTAGGGGACTCATCTGTGGCATATAGATGGCAACAGAGTGGGGACATTGTGATATCATTTCTCTCTCTCTGTGTGTGTGCGCGTGTGTGCGCGTATGTGCACGTGCGTGTGTGTGTGTGCATGTGTGTGCGCGCATGTATGTGCACGTGCGTGTGTGCGTGCACGTGTGTGTGTGCGTGTGTGGTGTGTGTATCCATCTCCCTCCCCTCAATGACTTAGAGTAGCACGAAGTGGAAACTCAAATAATTTTGGTATCTGCTGGGTGTGGGATAGGACACATTTTAGGTACTGATTCATTCTGGATGGAATTCGGAGTTGAGAGACACTCCTTTAGGAATAACTTGGAAAATTATCATTAATAATAATGATGATGATGATAAAACAGCTTAGTGTTTTCCACGTGGCTTTGTGTGCTGGATGATTTAATGCAACAATGATGCAGCCAGGCATGGCTGTCTGATGCTGGCTTCCCCCACCCCACCCCAAAACATCTCCCGACTAGCCTAACTAGCCATTCTATGCACCCAGGACTTTAATTTGCACCTTCTCTTCTTTCTCTCCTAACCTGGTGACACCCCTAAGATTACTGATCTCTACGGTTCAGTTTCTGCATCTCCATACACCAGAGAAATGCCTGGGGAATCCCTGTGTGTAAGAATTACAATGCTCTCTCCTTCTCTCTCAGTTTCCACCTGGCACCTGGAAATAGCCCAGACATGGTGATCACAAAATGATACAGAACAGAATATATTTTTCCAGACTTCACCTCCTAGCACAAAACTAGTAGTGAAACAAGTCTCTGAAGCTGTGTCTCTCTGACAGGGCAGAGGCAGAATGCATCCTCTGGCTGCGTTATTTGTGTTTCCAGGTGGCCAGCCTGTTCGTATTCTATGTAACATACATGGCACTCTCCCTTCCTTAACTCGATTCTCCACACTTCCCACACACTAGATTTTTATTTATTTTTTTTTAGCCAAGAAGAATGCTGTGTTTCTTGCTGTCTTCGCGTTCGCATTAGAGGAACAGCAGCATGCTGTCGGGCAGGGGTGCCTGGTAATAGACTCTGGATAATAAGCACCCAGCTCAGCCTGGGCCTCCCTCAGAAAACAGAACTGGATGATGGAAGAAAAGAATGTCAGGGTTCAGGGAGGCTCGTCTCAGCTTGCCCATCACATCAACATTAAAAATACAATTAGAATACACACTTTATGAGTCCTCAGCTAGAGTAGCAAAATAAATGGAAAAAATTATCCCCAAGCCCTAATAGCTTAGCTCCAAAGAACGGCCTCTTTCCTCTCACCGGGTGGCAGCAAACTTCTCAAATATTGCCCTTATAAGTGTCCAGGAACCGTGACCTGGAGGCCCTCAGGATCTCTCCCTCAGGCCAAGGCAGGGAATCACATGAGCCCAGGGGTTTGGTTTCAAGTTGTCAGGGTCAGTGAGGCAGGCCACTCAGTTCCCAGCCCCATCCCGATAATTGGTGCTGAGAAAAGCAGGATGGATGGAAAGTCCAGCTGAGATGTCTAGGACCGACTTGGATGTTGACACCAGGAGCCAACTCACTTAGTTTCAAAGTCCAGCCCTACAGCTTACTAGGACTCTCAGTTATATAACGTCTTGGTGCCTCAGTTTGCTTATCTGTGGAATGGGGGTGAGGTAGAATCCACTGCACTGGGATTACGCAATGGGAAGCATAAGGAACATAATGCATGTAAACTCTTCTAACAGTGCTGAGCACAGACACATAAGACTGTTAGTTGCTTTTATTATGTTTAGCGTTTTAGAGACCCTGCACCCTATTTTATTAAGCAGGTACTTTCTATGGTCTTGTGGGAAAAGCCTTTGGGACAGGACACCAGGGGTTGGCAGCCCAGCATCCACTCTGCTCTCGTGTTCTGTGTGAGCACAGGTGTGCGCCTCAGTCTTCTGGATCCCACGCTGTTGATCTGTAAACTAGGAGCAATAATGGCCAGCTTACATGTGGGCATCCTTGGATTGCCGTGAAGATAACATTAGATGCAAAATGCCCATCATTTTGAGCAGATCTCACAAGTTACAGTTTTTCTGCTCTCGGTCTCTGATACATCTTTTTTTCGTCTTGCCAAGTGGATCAAATCCCATTTTGTAATTCAGGCATCGGATTGCGTTGCAGAAGCTCAGATACTCAGATGTTAACTCTTTGGACTGAACCACCATCCAGCTCACTGGGCTCTGTATTATTTGGGCTATTAGAAATCTCTTGAGTTTATTATTGAATTCCATTTTAAATTCATGTTTTTAGACCTGGTGTCTCTGATGTGACCTATAACAAAGAGCAAATATATCACTTGTCACCATCTGTCATGGCGCAGAGTTACTTGCTAGCTACTGGTATATTGTTCACTTCTTTGGGCTGGAATGAACACTTCATTGATTCCAGGGACTGGTTTAATTCACTCCTGTATCTA
Source organism: Alouatta palliata (assembly GCA_004027835.1). NCBI lineage: Eukaryota > Metazoa > Chordata > Mammalia > Primates > Atelidae > Alouatta > Alouatta palliata. Next base: position 27,144 of record PVKV010007030.1, on the reverse strand, counting down.
CAGCACCTAGCAAGTGGCCTGACACATAACCCTCTCTCAGATAACTACTGAATGAATGGACGACTCACAACTCAAGTGAAACAGTAGCACCTTCTCATCAACAGGTTCAAAGTTTCAAGGAGAAGAAACGGTGTTGCTTTAGTTGGGAGTCTAAGCAGTGGTCCCCTTAGATAATTATTGCAGTGTAAGAGCTACATCCTGTGGGGGCATAAGGAGGCCTGAGACCTGAGTCCTATTTGCAGAAAATCGAAAATCTAGTTGGGGAGATGATGAGTGAAAGGAAAATCAGAACAAGATGGGAAAACAGTAAATGCCAAATCAGAGCTCTCTGAGTGGAGTGAAGTCCAAGAGGAAAGGCAGATGGAAGAGGAAAGGGGAGAAATGACACAGACACTGGGGAAGGCTTTGTGTGGCAGTGGGGTGGGCTCCCGTTTGTAAAGGATGAGTGTGATTTCTTTTCTTTTCTTTTCTTTTTTTTTTTTTGAGACAGAGTTTCACTCTTGTTGCCCAGGCTGGAGCGCAGTGGCACTATCTCTGCTCACTGCAACCTCTACCTCCCAGGTTCAAACAATTCCCCTGCCTCAGCCTCCTGAATAGTTGGGGTTACAGGCGCATGCCACCACACCCAGCTAATTTTTGTATTTTTAGTAGACACGGGGTTTCACCATGTTGACCAGGCTGGTCTTGAACTCCTGACCTCAGGTCATCCACCCGCCTTGGCCTCCCAAAGTGCTGGGATTACAAGTGTGAGCCATCATGCCTGGCTGAGTGTGATTTCAACAGGAAGAAAGGGACAAGCAGCCCAGAAGCGGGGACATGGAGAGGTGTATGTTCAGCCCCACGTGAGCAAGGTATCCGTCCTGACCCTCATCAAACCTTGCTGCACGTTGCGGGGAGAAGGAGGAGGCAGGGGAGCTGCAGCCAGGCCAGGGAGCATCTCCATGGGGCTGGCCAAGATGTTTGATTGATGTTGCCCAGACTTGCTGATCTTAAGAATCACTTGTCAAAAAATACGAAAACAAAACATTTTTAAAACTTCCTGGGCACTCCTGGAGACTGATCAAGGGCAGGAAGCACTCAGCATGAGAGAAAGATGAAGACTGGAAGACTCAGCCAGTCTGCTCATTCCACTTTCTTCTGCCTGCTTTGTTCCAGCCACACTGGCAGCTGCTTAGATGGTGCCCACTCAGGCCAGGTGCAGTGGCTCATGCCTGTAATGCCAGTACTTTGGGAGGCTGAGGTGGGCAGATCACTTGAGGTCAGGAGTTTGAGGCCAGCCTGCCCAATGCAGTGAAATCTTGTCTCTACCAAAAACCAAAAATTAGCCAGGTGTGGTGGTGTGCACCTGTAATCCCAGCTACTCTGGAGGTTGAGGCAGGAGAATGGTTTGAACCTGGGAGGCGGAGGTTGTGGTGAGCTGAGATTGTGCCACTACATTTCATCCTGGGTGACAGAATGAGACTCTGTCTTAAAAAAAAAAAAATGGTGCCCACCCAGATTGAGGGCGGGTCTGCCTCTCCCAGCCCACTGACTCAAATGTTCATCTCCTTCGGCAGCACCCTCGCAGACACACCCAGGAACAATGCTTTGCATCTTTCAATCCAATCAAGTTGACACTCCATAGTAACCATCACAGGCACTATTCTAGGCTTATTGAACCAGAATTTCCAGGGTTCTCCTTTGAAAAATTCAGCCAGTCAATCAATCAAGACAAATAACCCAGGCAAGTTTGGGAAGTGCATGGTATAGGTGATGAACAGACATGGACAATTTGGAGCGGAGATGTGATTTGACAAATGTCGTGTCTTAGGAAGAGTAATATGGAGTCAGTTTGGAGGTGGGGATCGGTGGAGGAGACTGGAGACTGGAAACCAGGTAGAAGGCTCCTGAGAAAATCCAAGCAGCTAGAAGTAAGGGCTGAAGCCATGGAAGCTGCAGCTGATCGAAAGTCAACAGAATGCAGATACAGGAGATCGGTCAGAGTGATGGGAGAAACTGTAGGGAAAGGAGCAAGCCTTCTGAAAGGTCAGAAGGCTCTGCCAAGCTTCAGGGGAGAAGAGCTGAAGGCAGCTGTTCTCTAACCCTGAGGCACAGGGCAAAGAGTTGGTACAAGGGAGTGCAGGGGAATTTATCTTAAACAGGCGTGTTTACTGAGGTCGACCAGGAACTGATTTTTGCTCACCCCTGCGTGACTGCTCCCTCAAAGGGGGAACAATACATGTTAATTATCCGCAGATCGTGTTTGCTCCAGGCTTTCAGCATTGTGCCTGCACTGAATAAAAGTAAGCAGCTCCAGCTTCTCGGGGCTGCCTCTCTGGCCGCTAGAGCCGGGCAGTCCCCTAGCTGCTCTTACACTGCATACCTCTGTCTGAGTAATCCTTTCATCCAGCGGCTGGCTAGGGTCTGTGGGACAGACCCAGCAGGGATGCTGTTAGATCCAATATGGAACGGACAACTGGTGGGACGCAACAGAGGAGGCAGAGGAAGTCATTTAATGACTGGGCATCTGTAAGAAGGGTGAAAGCATACATAGAAAGAATAAATTTCAGGCAGGGCACTAACTATACAGCAAGGTGATGGCCTTCTTCTCAGAGAAGCTGCGGTTCTTATAATGGGTGTTCCTTTGAAAGACTATGGGACTGGGGTGTTGGAGAGAGTCAGGCCTGGAGATTAGAAATGACCCTTTTCTGGAGATGGGGTAGGATAGTACAGTTTACTTATAAACAATACTGGGGTTTGGGGCACTGATCCCTACAATGTAAAAGCCTTGTATAGCTTTTGACTTCCCCAAAACTTAACTAACTACTAATAGCCTTCTGCTGACTGGAAGCTTTATTGATAACACAAACAGTCATTTATTACATCTTTTTCATGTTATATGTATTATATACTGCATTCTTACAAGAGAATAAGCTGGAGAAGAGAAATGTTATTAGGAAAAGATATTGGCTACGTATTAAATGGAAGTGGATCATCATAAGTGTCTTGATCCTCATCATCTTCACGTAGAGTCTCGGGGGGCAGGGGTGGAGGAGGTGGAAGGGGAGGGCAAGAGAGGCAGGCACACTGGGTACAACTTTTATTTAGAAATAGTCACATATAAGTAGACCTGTGCAGTTTACCCTCATGTTGTTTAAGGGTCAATGGAATATTTGCTGCAAAACTGTCAGTCACACTGAGAAAAATGAAGAAAGAGAAAAAGGTAAAATGCTGCTCAGGCACCAGTTTCTACTAAGCCTGTGCAAGGAAGGAAAGCATCTAAAACTGCTGATCCAGCCCCAAGCACGCTGTGCCCACAGTGGAGAGTCATATTTAGAGGCAGGCTGGTTTGACTTCATGTGGTGAGGATTACATTCCCCACAAGGGCCGGCATCGTGCCTTCATTCTTCCATTCATCAGCTAATTCCCTACAGGTACTGTGTCCTGGACTTGTTTTGTTCAAAATACATCTTTTTTTCCCCCCTCAGCAAAATAGAGCAGCGTTGACAAGAAGTTCTGATAATTACTCCCTAAACAATAAATCACCCGTGCTGCTGAACTGTGTTAGCTCTACATGGGACATGAATGCGTTTCAAGGGAAACCTGCTCAAGACAAATGGCACCAAGTGCTGTAATTACAGTGTCAACAGACGTGCAAACAGGGCTGCTTCGGGCCCTGTGCTGACTGCCAGGCTGGCAGGAACTTTCAGGAACAGCTACAGAAGGGATGCTGGAGAGAGGGAGCCTTGCTCCTCCACCTGCTGCTCTTTGTCCTTGGGAGAAGTGGAGAAGATGCACGCAGGAAGGGAGGGTGCTCAGTTTCTGCCCACTTGTTCATTTACTCATGTGTCAGGCCCAGGATGGCACCCAGCTGTCACATGCCCTTGTGGGTGACCTGTGTTCACAGCCACCGTCTCCATGATGGGTCCGTCCTGACCACTGTTACCCTTGCTATTCAGGATGCCAATTCTTGCAAATATCACCCTTTTAATCACATTTTATTGAGCACCTACTATGCTATAGGTGCAATGGAAAGTGCTGGAATATGAAAATGACTCTCCTGTTGCTTGTCCTTAAGGAATATACAAACTAGTGGGAGAGACAGCTGCTTAAATAAATAAATTTTTTTAAAACCTCGCATTTGATCTAGGTAGAAGCAGCACCAATGTCCAATGTTTAAAAAGTCCAGGGAGGCTTCCTGGAGCAGAACACAGAGAGTGGGACTTTGAGGAAGGGCAGGAGACACAGCACCACAGAGACCATGGTCCACTGGAGAAGCGGTAGTTGTTTAGAGGATAAATGGATAGAGTACCAGTGGCATGGTTTTATTAATTTATTTTAAATTGCATTCCCTTCTGCATATGGTTTTACCATTCTTGTGGTCGCTTTGTCATTAAATGACTTCCTCTCCTGTCTATTCTGGGTCCCACCAGTTGTCCATTTTATGTTGGGTTCTGTTCACAGTACCTTGGGGATTAATGCAGGGGGTACTAGAGTTGGGAAGCAGCAGAGAGCAGGAGAGTTTGAATGGATTCTTGCAATTCCCTTGCTAAAATCTTTAAGCAGCAGACTGACAAGATCATATTTACAACTTAGAGAGATCTCTCTAGCATGAGAGTGAAGTAACAGTAACAAGAGGCAAGAGAGAGAGAACCATTCGAAAACACCATTTGCTCACACATTCATTCAACAAATATTTTTTGAATGCCTACTCCGTGCCAGGAGAGAGGCTAGGTGCTGGGGATATAGCTGTGACCAAAACAGTTTACAAGGTAGTGGGGGAGTTGAGTTTAAATAAATAGACACCAAAGAAAATACATATTTATGATCTGCAGAATGAATGGAATCTCACGATTCTATAAACAAGTATGGCAGGGTGCTTCATTTCAATGGGTGATCAGGGCAAGGCCTTTTTAAGGAAATGGCATTTATCTAAGACCAAAAGAATAAGTAGAATTAAACTTGCTGTCTTTCAAAGAAAGACTGGAAGCAGAGAAGCCAACTGGGAATCTACTCCAGTTATCCCTGGCAAAGAAGAGGGGATGACATTGAACATGTGGGGAAGACAGCTGATTGGAGAGGTCTTTTCGGAGACACAGAATTGGCAAGCCAGCTGCAGTCCGTTGAGAAGACATGAGGCTATGAATCGATTCAGTGGAAGATAGCATGGACTTCAAAGAGGTTTGGAGAGGAAACTCCACAGGGCTGCATGAAGAATGGTGTGGGGACTGTGTCAGGGAGGGTGAAGTTTAGGATGATTTCTGGTTTTCTGGCTCGGAACTTGGACAGACAGAGGTATGAGGAACCATAGATGGCAGTAGGAGCTGATGACTTTCAGATGTGTTTCGATTTTCAGATGTGTCTGAGATGCTCGTGGCACATCCAGGGAGATATGTCTACACAGTGCACAGGTGTGGTCTGGGCTGGGTATAGGAATCAGTCAAGTACAAAGGTGGATGAGTCCAGAATGTGTGCAGGATCCAGCAAAACCACGGCCGAGCCATGCACCTGAAATGTGAACTGATCCTACCTTACTAAGCAACACTCTTCCATTAGACATGAAGGCAAGAGACAGACAAGAATGGTGGCAAATTAATAATTGCACCTCAATGGCCTTTTCTCTAATTCCCCAAATTACTCAAAGTCTCAATTTAACACCATTTCACTCTGTTCATTTAAAGTCCATTATCCAATTAGCAATGGTTTTCTCTGGGGCTTGAGATTGGGAAGAGGTGATTGAGGGGAGCATTTCACTTCGGTTATAAAATTTTTTGTTTTTAAAAATTTTATTTTGCAGCCACAAAATATTTCTTATATAGCAACAGACAAACAGAGTACTTTGAAATATTTGTTTTCAATAAGATTGGGCTTCACTTCCTATGCTAAATAAAACTTATGTGCCAGGAAAGTGCGAAAGAAAAATAGAATCTTGGGACCCCAACCTCACTATGCCAAGGGAAAAGGTAAGCTTGGGAACTGAGTCAAGCAAAAACTGCCTTCCTTTTGTCCCCGGTTAGCTGTAATTTCACATGTTTACTTTCTCTTATGTAAAATGTAGATTTATTGAGCATGAGAGAAATGCATAATTAACTTTTCACTCTAGTCCCTTTCTTTCCAAATACAAAATGTAGATTCACGGAGTGCTAATCAGAGCCTCACAAAAATGGAACCACTTGCCTCATTGCCCACTCTATCTTCTTCTTCTTTTTTTTTTTCCCCCTTTTTTCTTCCCCTCCTTCTTGCTCTTTTCCCTTTAAAGATTGAAATTCTCAAAACTCTTTTCTTTGGAAAAAGCACAGGACACAGATCCTACCATGACCTGTGTTTCTTTTTCCCAGGTGCATTATCAACACTGGCAAAATAAACCTCTAAATCGATTCTTCTTGCTCTTTTCCCTTTAAATATTGAAGTTCTCAAAACGGTTTTTTTGGAAAAAGCACAGGACACAGATTCTACCATGACCTGCGCTTCTTTTTCCCAGGTGTAACATCAGCACTGGCAAAATAAACCTCTAAGTCAATTGAGATCTGCCTCACTCACTTTTTGGTTTACGAAAGTATACTGTAACAGACTTTTCATACACATAAAGTCTTTAAAAAGAAAACAAAGTCACTCCTCCTCACCCATCAGATGTTCCATCCATGACATGGCCACTATCAACGAGTTCTAGAGAAGTAGAGGTGGCTGAGGAAGCAAGGACTGGAGATGCTCAAACACTGGGCTGCAGCACACCAGGGTCCTGCCCACAGCTAAGACCTTTCTCAGGCCCAACCTTCTCTTCAAAACCAGACTGAAACATGTTCCCAACACATGGAGGGTTTTCTCTGAAGCCACAGACTGTAGAAGTCCTTGGGTGACAAGTGATTGACTGGAAGTAGAAGAGTGTAGGAGATCCTGAAAATGGTGACCATTGCAGAGATTCCACCTTCTCAAACCCACGCATGTCTGCCACACATCGATGTTGACTTTGCAAATAACACTTCTCGGCTGTCTCTGTGTGTTTAAGTGGCACATTGAAAAACAAGACAAAGGCTCATGAAAGTGTATGTGATGATTTCTTTTCTAACGAAATCTGGAGAATATTCAGATTTTTTCTTCTTTAACGGTGACTCGTTGATTTGTTTATGACTCAGGAAAACTTACCCACTGGACTCAGTTCTCTCACTCCGCTCATGTTAGGTGTTGTCTTCTTCCTGGGGCCAAGGATTGCTTGATGATCTCACTGCTTCTACAAACTCAGGGGGCTATTTAAAGATCATGGCTGATTACAGAGCTCCTTTTGCTACAGCTAACACTCAGTCACATTCTTGGGAAAAGACCAAAATGTGCTAATGAGATTTTTTTTTTAATAAGCAAGATAAAAGCAGTTTTTGCAGAGAGGAAGTAAAGAGTTAGATTTAATTGAATAAAAGGGACAGGAGAAGCAGGGAGTGATGAGCTCTGGATTCTGTGAGTCCAAGATTCTCAGATATGACTGTTAACAGTGCCCTGTTTTAGTTCAATAGCACATTTTATTCTTTTTTTTTTTTTTTTTTGAGACAGAGTCTCGCTCTGTCATCAGATGCCAGGCTGGAGTGCAGTGGTGCGATCTCGGCTCACTGCAATCTCCACCTCTCAGGTTCAAGCAATTCTCCTGCCTCAGCCTCCCAAGTAGCTGGGACTACAGGTGTGTGCCACCACACCCAGCTAATTTTTGTGTTTTTTAGTAGAGACGGGGTTTCACCATGTTGGCCAGGATGGTCTCGATCTCTTGACCTCGTGATCCGCCCGCCTCGGCCTCCCAAAGTGCTGGGATTACAGGCGTGAGCCACCGTGCCCGGTCACATTTTATTCTTAAACAAAGAAAAATGAAAGAAACCGCTTTAAAAGAAGATCAGGCAAGGTATTAATCCTAATGAAAGCTGACTATTCTGTTTGTTTGCTGTCGTCTTGCTGCACAGGGCCACACTATGAGACATGTTTTTCAGTAGTGGGAGCTGCTGATGAGCTAAACGAGGCAAAAGAAAAACCAGGCAATTGGTTAACTAATTATTAGGGACGTGCATCAGCCATTTAATTCAACATATCTAAATGTACATTAATCAGTTAGCAATATTATCTGTGTGACACTGCTCTGGAAAACCAAGGGAGAGAAAGAAAAAATAAAACAGTGATCTATTTCTTCATCTACTAGAGAGAGAAATTCACTCAAAATGACTTTTAGACATTTCTAAGACTATTTCAAATGAAGTGGGCTGCTTAGGAATTGAAGTAGATCAATTTAGAAGACTAGGAAAGGAGAAACTCGGACGCTCTTTATTTTACCATTGCACGTAGGATTCAAAGTATCCCTTCTGAGAGACAGGCAGGTTGTGTTGAATAAGGTCAGTGACATGGGTAAAGCATGAATTCTCTGTCTCTGATGATCCTGAATTTCTGTCACCTTGCAATGATTCTGAATCCACATAGTTACTCTGGCACATAGTTGGTTCAGGAACTTCAAGGTCTAGGTCTTACCCCCTAGGTCTTAGCAGCCTGGGGAAGTGCAGGTCCACTCAGCTCTGCAGACACTGGATATGTTCCATCTGACAGCCTATTGGATGGCACAAATTTTCTTCCACATAACGTCTCACATGGCAACATCGATTTTCCAAATTATAATCGTTTGAACCCTCATCCTGCTCAGTTGCAGGACAACAAATTCTGCTCTCCAAAGATATCTGGGAAGTCTCAGGGATTTCTTTGATGTTTCCCAACCTCTCTTGGCTGCCAGGCAAGCTGCCACCTAGGTCAGGACCACTGCTTAATGTGCTTTGCCTGTGGTCCATACCAGCTCTTCTGCAGGTTGCCTCCTGCAGAGAAAGCATTTCTGTGGTTGTTGTAGATTTCTCCTTTTCCTCAGCCTTCCATAGGTTGAGCATCAGCCTCCACTCCTCCAGCAAATGTTGCCAAGTCTCTTTCCTTGAGCCCCTTTCTGTTCTGCTTTGGGGAATCATCACACTAAGAGCCCCCATGGTCATAGACAAGTCTTGGCTTTGACTAGGGGTGCCATGGGTGCTCTTGCAGGCACCTTGCCTACCCATTGTCATCATCTTGACCAAGTGCAAACACTGTCTGGGCACCTGGCCTCTGCTGCTGCTGGCAGCAGCCCCTCTTTTGACCTTGTTGCTATGCCATTGTAGCCACCTGCCCAGGACCAGGTGGAGCTGTCCCTTGCCCAGTTGAAGATGAACCTGCTCTTTTGGGCTCTCTTTTCTCTTTACCAGAGTAAGTTACAGAGGTTGTCTTCCTTCATTTTAGTGATTGCCCATCTGACCTCCCAGGAACTGAGGTGTAGGGGAGTCTGTGCTCTGAGTCTAAGCAGGCAGATTTCACTCCTCTCCTTTGGGGCCTCTTACTACATATATTTAGAGAATTAGGAAAATGCCAGCATAGAACCAAGTGGTGGTTCAGCTGTTCCCATGTTGTTTGCCTCATGAGCCAAGATACCAATTTCTGCCTCTTTCAAAGCATATTGTGGTGTTCCATTTTTGGCAAGATTCTCTCCAGAGTCCTGTGTCATTTCCAAACAGTCTCATGAATCACCTGTGGCTTTAATCCACAAAGCAGCATATGCCAATTGCTACCATCTCTGATAAGTGTAGGGTACAGTCTCTAGGAATTTAGCCTTTATTTATTCATCCCAGATACATTAATTTATGCATTTATGCATCCACTGAAGAAGCATTTACTGTGACCTCTATTATAGACTAGGCCAAGAGGTAAGGGAGGTGCAACTGGATTTGAGACATGGGTCATACCTTCCAGTAGCTTTCAATCCAGGTTGCCGAATTCACCTGTAAAACATCTGAAACCGTTTCTACTTCCATCCTCACTAGAATGACCTTAGGCAAATCTGTTAAGCCCTTTGGGTCTCAGTTTCCTCACAGAACAAAGGAAACTAAAATCACCTATCATGTATGTCTCTTTGAGCTCCTGTGCAGAACAGGTTCAGACTGATTCATACTAGAAAGCAGAATTGGACCAAATGGCACAAAATGGCAACTTCTCCAAAATAGTCTCAGAAGGGATAACTGCCCAATAGCAGAAAGCAGAATTGGACCAAATAGTACAAAATGGCAGATTCTCCAATATAATCTCAGAAGGGATTAACTAACCATCCAAAGTTACCACCGTAAGTGTGCTGCCTGTCCTGCAGTGAGCTCTCTGTTCTTGCAGGCATTCACACCCAGGCGAGCGGGGTGCTTGCTAGAGCTGCTGCAGCTGTGCAGAGAACTCAGCTTCATCCCCCAAGATGCTGTGAAACACGTGAACAGATGTGACAGTGCAGGGGGTCTTAGGTTAAAAGACATTCACCGGGCACCTAGTATGCACAAAACTCAGTGTGCTCTCCCCAGAGGGTGTGTATAGGCGAACGGGGTGGAGCCTCTGTCCTTACAGAGGCAAACATTTCGATGATGAGATGGACACACACATAGTTGGAAGGAGTGAATCAAATCAAAGTGTGGAGCGTGTGAGTGAGGACACCTGGAGCTGAAAACCTTGGGCTTCTACCCTGGAGTGTGAGTGCTGTGTTCTTCTCCATTATTCTGGGGTCAAAGTTTATGAGAGGGAAAACAATTCCACTGGGCTTTGGAGCAGGAAAGACACTGTGAGTACCAAAGTGAGTGAGCTAGACATGAAATGTGTTCTCAAATTGGAGACATAAGAAACCTATAAAAATATTTTGACCCTCCAAAGTTGACATACAATTTTTTTATCATAAAGCTATTTAAACACAGACAAAACTAAGGATAAATTGCTTGGGATTATGGTCTAGCATATTTATAAATTATGTATATACTAAACCATGAAACCAAGGACATTCATGGTTAGTTAATTTAATTTGATTTGATGGGCGTTGCTTTTCTGAACCTAAATTGCTAATCATGGACTTAAGAATGAAGTTTAGACATCAATTTGCCAAGTGTTGTTGAAGTAAATGGAAGAACCAAGATTCTCCAGGTTACTGGCCTGCAAAGCCCTGTTTTGCCCATCAGGGCAAGGACTAGTGGAAGAAGCGACCCCTAAAGTGGAACAGGAGAATAATCCCAGTTTCAAAGAGTGTGGCAAGCCTGCTGCCTCCTGCCATCCCTGGTGTGTGCTTACTAGCAGGTGAGTCAAGGGCCGGTCCACAGAGCTAGTTAGATAAAAGCTAATCTCCCAAATCCGGGTTATAGCAAAGAGGGTAGGGGAAGCCAATGCAATCATGAACACATCCAATATTAAAATGGGCATAAAGAGGTTTGCAGTTAGTATTGCAGAAACACATGTTGAAAAAGAATAATGAACCTCTAATTACATAAGGCTTGGGTCTTATCATTTCTTGGAACAATGAAAATTATCAGATAAGGATTTTTAGTGAATATTGACTGGGAATGTTTACAAAATAATAACAGCCATTTTAATCACTGTGAATGAAGGCTGTGCTGAATCCATTGCAAAACAACATGAGGCTACTTTAAAAAGTTGTAAGTTATTTACAACAATATTTTCCTGCTATTGCACAGAATGTCATTGTTTAGAATTTTCTAGAAGTTGACTTTGACCCTGACACTAAGACAGATATTGGATTTTTTACTCTTCTGCCCAACACTTTTCCAACCAATAATCTTAGTTGACCTCTACTGTCTACCTCACGGCAGGAACCTGTCAATATTAAGAAAGAAATACAAGGTTTATTATGATTGCCCTCTTAAAATCCTGCTGCAAAGAGCACTATTTTTACTTTATTTTTTTCATCCAAATCTTTTTGTTTGTTTTCCTTTCTTAGTAAGAAGGGCAGCTAGTCACTCTAATGTTTTGTGGCTGGCTGAAAATGTAATGTGAGCCATATTGAGGCTGTCATAGCGTGGATAAAACATTGGCAATATTCAGCTCTTTAACTTGGATAATAATACGAGGAAAGACGGAAGAAAATGGCTTTGTTTTATTTGCAAAGGGAAGTCTGAAAAAAGAAAAAACACAGCTCTCACGAATAAAACATAGATTGTATAGATAGTGGTCAAATATATCTTCAGTCTACACAAGAATCGTTTTGCCTACAGCAGGAGAAACAAGTAAGGTTGGGAGACGTCATAACTGCAGTAGTCGTAAGACAAGGCTGTCTTTGGATTTCATTATTAAAGATGAAAAGAAAATCATAGAGGTGTAGAAATGGAGAAAACTGTCAAAAATGACCCTATACTTCTCATCTTAAAATCCATGATCTCCTTAGAAAGTTCTTTAATTTCTTTAAGGAACTGATAAACCCTAGGCCCTGTAAACTGTTCCAGAGCAGAAGGAAGTAAGCTTTCCTCTTCTAACCTGATGTCAGCTTAACCCTCTTGACAACAGGGCAAACACAAATGGGAAATCCAATCCAATCCACCTTAAAACATTAAAGCAAATGTCTTTAATACAGTGTCAGCAGATAAATAGGTGTGTATTTTTAAAAGTAACAATCCAAGGTCAGGTTCCAGGAATGGAAGGATGGTTTAACATGAAAAAAAATCCATTAATATAGTATGCTCTTTTAATAGATCAAATGACAAAAAATTATGATTGTCTTTATACATCAAAAGATGATAATATTTAACACATATGCATGGCTAACAATTCTTATTAAAATAGATGGAAAGATGCCTTGTAGTGAGATATGAGATAAAAAACCACAATACATTCATGTTATGTATCTGTCACATGTATGCATACATCATACTCCACATCTCTAAGTCGTGTATGTCTTACCACTGCATTGAAACAGTAGCCAATGTCATGTTTAATGGTGCAACATGAGAATAGAGAACTTTTCTCAACATCATCTAGCACTGTTCTGGAAATGCTATAATAAAATTAGGGAAAAATCAGAATCAGAGTGCTATACCCTGGTAAGACCAAGACAGCTTATATTTCCAGATAATATGTTTACTACCAGGGAAACCCAACAAAAGCCAGTGGAAAAACTCTTAGAAACGACAGGAAAACTAAATAAGCTATCTGGTTACAATATTAACATACAAAAAGCAATAATGTTTTCACCTGCAAATTAGTATAAAATATTTCAGACATATAGAACAAAATAAGAAAACCATATAAACACTTGCGGAGCCACTATCCTGTTTAGGAAATTAAACATTGCCAGTGCAGTTGAAACCCTGCATGTTCCTATCCAGATCACATTCTTCCCTTAGAGGTAATCCTTATTGTGAATTTGGTGTTGATCATGTCCATGCTACTTTTTAACACATTTTAAAATACGGGCTGGGCATGGTGGCTCACACCTGTAATCACAGCATTTTGGGAGGCTAAGATGGTAGAATTGCTTGAGGCCAAAAGTTTGAGACCATCCCTGGTGATATGGTTTGGCTGTGTCTCCACCCAAATCTCATCTTGAATTGTAGCTCCCATAATTCCCACGTGTTGGAGGAGGGAACTGGTGGGAAATAATTGAATCATGGGGGCAGTTTCCCCCATACTGTTCTTGTATTAGTGAATAAGTCTTACGAGAGCTGATAGTTTCATAAGGGGAAACCCCTCTTGCTTAGCTCTCATTCCTTCTTGCCTGCTCCCATCTAAGATGTGACTTTTGCCTCTTCCATGATTGTGAGGCCTACCCAGCCACGTGAAACTGTAAGTCCATTAAACCTCTTTTTCTTTATAAATTACCCAATCTCAGGTATGTCTTTATCAGTAGCATGAAAACAGACTAATACACCTGGCAACATAGCGAGACCCTGTCTCTACAAAAATAAAAATAAAAAAATACAAAATTAGCCAGAAGTGATGGCACACATCTGGGAGGCTGAGGCCGGAGGATCACTTGAGCCTAGACATTCAGGGTTGCAGTGAGCTATGATCATTCCACTGCATTCCAGCCTGAGTGAGAGAGTGAGACCCTATCTCAAAAAAATAATAAATAAAAATTTAAAAAATGTATGTCTTCTTAAATTTCATTGGCTGTTTGGTTGCTGTCTCATGGAAACGGCATTCTACTGTAAGGGTTACCTGTTTCCATCAGCGCTGAATTTGTGGGATCCACCTGAGTAGGTGCATGGGGCTGTAGCACATCATTGCCTTACCATGAATTACTATAGTGCATGAAGAGAGCTCTATTTATCTCATTGTTCACTGTCACGAGCATTCACATCTGTATTTCTTTGTCACAAGTGTTTCTCTAGATCCCAGGGATCTAGAGTACATACCAGGGCCTGAGGAAAATCCTGTATCTTCTCTTTTCTAGACAGAGCCCAGAGCTCTGAATTCATGTTCCAACCAGAAGTGCACACAAGCCCTCACGGCTTCACACCCTCCCCAGACTCTTGCTCTTGACAATCAACATTTTACGATACCAACAATACATATGCAGAAAGTATAATGAAAATAAAAGATCCCATTTGCAATCACAGTGATAAAGTTTTAGAAATAAAATTACCAAATGTGGTATATAATTTCTGTGAAGAAAACAAAAACTTTAAAGACTATAAACGAAGACTTGAGGAAGTAAAAAGTGATACATTTTCCTTAAGTGCAAAAACTCTAAATTGAAAATATAAGATTTTAAATCTTATCTTAAACAATCATGGCTACTTGGCCATCTACATATTTGTTTCTGTTATACTTTCATAAACTTTTCCCAAGTATATCAGAAAAAAATACATACATGGGAAAATAGCCACAACTGTTAAAGAAACGGCAAAGAGTGTGAAACAAGTACTACCAGGTACTAAATTGTTTTATTACACACTTAAAACAGTGCTCATGCAAGAAGACGAGAGTGGCCACTGAAACCAAGCACGGTGGCTCTTACCTGTAGTCACAGCTGCTCAGGAGGCTGAGGAAGGAGGATTGCTTGCACCCAGGTGTTTGAGGCCAGCCTGGGCAACACAGCAGCATAGTGAGATGCCCCATCTCTAATTTAAAAAAAAATTTGGTCATTGAAGTGGTGACTCTAGAAAAAATCTCAAATATAATATAAATTAAAAAGGTGGCATCTCAAGTCATTGGGAAAAAGATAGATTTTATAAGTGTATTGGGTTTTTGGCTAATAACTTAGAGAAAAAACAGATTTGAATTCTTACCTCACAATATACACATACGAAATTCAGGGTAATTAAATATTTTAATTTAAAAAACAAAATTAAAATGATTGACTAAACTTCTTGATGATTGTATCTATGATATTGGACACAGGAAAGATTTGACTACACAGAAATGCAAATCTTTCGTTCAATGACAAAATCTATACACACAAAGAAAAATAAACCAGAAAAAAATTTATAAGAATTAATAGTCCAGACAGAAGAGTTTCTATAGATATAAGAAAAAGACATTCCTCAATAGAAAAACAAGCTCACAAACAAGCAATTTATAAAAGAAGAAATTTAACGCCATCAGTAATTAAAATGCATATTAAAGCAATAATGAGATATCCAGGGATGGCAGGGTTGTGGGAAATAAGCAATAATGAATCATGACACATTTTTGGAGGGAAATTTGCATATATTTCAAAAGTCAAGTTGTGTATAACTTTTGACCCAGAAACTCTATTTCTAGAAATTCATCACCAGGCAAATAGAGACAGGGATAAATGTGGGGCAACAGTGGGTAGTGCAGCAGAGCGCACACCAGAAACCAGATAAGCCTGGGTCTGACTCTCAGCCCAGTGACTTTCTAAGCCTTAGCCTTCTCATAACTACAACGGAATAATGAATCGCACCTCTTAGAGTTGTTGTGGGAATTAAATGTAGCAATGCACGCTGAGTGCTTAACTAAACACCTGACATATTATAAGTACTCCGTCAATTTTCACTACTGCCATTGTCATTACTATTAAGGTCTATCTATAGGTAGCTAGATTACATTAATAGTAATGACAAGGACAGTCATTGAAATGATGACACAAAATCAGGTCTACAGACACACGGAGATGCCTGAGATATAGTATTAAATGAAAATGCAGTTTACATACAGCATTTTAATATATTTCTGAGCTCTGTCTCTCTCTCTCCATACACATACACATATGTATGTATATATGTATGTATATATGTAGTCTTGCTACCTCAGGGTAAAGAGTGCTGGCCAGTAAGCTACTTAACGTAACTCTGTCTAAATGGTCACAAAAGTTTTGTAGTTAAAAAAAAAAAAAAAAAAGAAAGAAACATAATCTTGAAAATTGAAAGAAAATCTTTTGAGAACATTTATATTTTGTTCTTAGCAAACTTTAAGATTATAAGTACTAATTATTAAAATAAATACATAATAAACTCTGTTGATCAATTTTTGACAGAATTTTTCTTCTAAGATGTGTATAAACAACAACTATTAAGCACCTACTGTGTGCAGGTACTTTGCAGGTACTGAGGACAGCAAAGAATGAACAAAATAAAGGCTTACCCACGTGGAGCTCAGTTTCTAGAGGGCAGGGCAGATGAAGCGAATCAACAGAGGTAAGTGCTTGAGGCACTATCGATGCAGGTGAACAATATGGAGAGCCCCGGAGTGGGAAGGGAAGCGCTCTCTGAAGGGGAAGCAGAGGGAGGACCTTTGGGGAGTGGGGCTGGAAGCCTAGAGGAAGAGAGCTCTAGGCACAGGGGACAAGTGGTACGAAGACCCTGAGCGAGGGTTGTGCCTGACATGCTTAAGGAACAGCAGAGAGCGCATAAGGCTGGATCAGAGCTGTGGAGATGTCAGGAGGGTGCACAGCAAAGTAAGGAGGAGGAGCCTACGAGGAGAAGAGGAAAGCTAAGAGGATTGGTCACCTGGACACCAAGTGGAAGCAGCGTTTCAGGAAGCAGAGGAATAACTCAGTGCTGAGAGGTCAAATCGTCAAGGACTGAGAAAGACCATAGGCTACTGGATAAGGGCAGCTTCTCTGGAGCGGTGGTAAAGAAAGCGTTCTTGCAGTGAGATAGGACTTGGGGTCAAGAGCAGATAATTTGCTTAATGAATTTTCCCATCAAGAGGAGCAGAGAAAAGAGAAAGAAGTTAGGGATCAGAGTGGGTTAAGAAAAGCGTTCTTTTTCGGAGAAATGACAGCCTGTTTGAATGACAGTGAAGGGAATGATCTAGTAGAGAAACTGATGAAGTCGGAAGAGAATAGGCCTGGAGTCACGGCCCAGGAGCAGTGAGAGGGATCAGATCCAGGGCCGGTGCTGGCTGCCTTGGCATGAACAGTTCACCCACCGCATTCCTCCCCAGCCTGGTTTTACATTACAACAGGCGATAAAATAGGTCCCCACCCCCCACACCCCTGCGGGACCTGAAAAACTTTCATTGCCCAGGCCACACCACAGATCACTCAAATAAGTGCAAAGTCTTAATGAAAGTCATCTTTTGACAAATTTCTAGTTTTTCTTCAGTGTCAATTTATATTTTATTTGACTCTCTCACTGTCAGTGAGAGACTTCCTAGCAAAGATTCTCAATTTATGGATGGCGTTAACCGGGGAGGGAGGCTCACTGAGCATCAATCTCTCTCTTTCTCTCTCTCTCTCTCTTTCTTTCTTATAACCATGATTCACTGAAATAACATAAAAGTTTCTAACACATGGCAGAAATTTAATGTATTTACTAAATCCAAATAAAACACATTAAAAAATGTTTGGAAATGGCTAAACTTAAAAAGACACTTCTCTCCCCTTCCAGGTATCCATGGATGTGTCTCAAACCAAAGTGATGGAAATAATCTGTCAGGCCTCCATGTGCAAGCCTGGACCCAGCAAGTCTGAAGTCCTGCCTGCCTCGGCTGATGGCCCCCCATCCCTGCCCGTGTTTCGCCGTTATACCTGATCGCCCAGCTGAGCTTCCCCCGGACATTGAGCTTCAATCACCACCTGCCATCTTAACTGTTACTATGATTATGTGAATACACCTCACCCCACCTGCCATCTTAACTGTTACTATGTTGCTGTGAATACTCCTCACCCCACCTGCCATCTTAACTGTTCTTGCTCTGTGAATACTCTTCGCCCCATCCTACCATCTTAACTATTCTTCCGCCTTACCCCACCGGCCATGGTAACTGAACTTATGGCAATGTGTACTCCTTGCCCCTACCCCCACTACTATAATCTTACTCTGTAACACCCCTGACCCCCACACAATTGCCCCAACCTATAAAGTCACTTCCCACCCCTACTGCCTTCGCCTGTTCTTTCTAAGATTCCGCTCGCTTGTACCCAAGTGCAAAATAAAACGGCCTTTAGCCCATACAAAACATGTTTGGAAGATCTCTTTATTACACGCATTTAATATTGGGTACTATTGGACGCAAATAACATAAACCAGACTTCAAACCTGGGATATTCCTGATGATTCCAGAGAAGATAACAAAACCCAGGCTTTGGTGTCAGTTTTTAGTTCTGGAGTCCAAGATCAAGGCACCAGTAGATCCGGTGTCTGGGAAGGACTCATCCCTCACAATGACTTCCACGTGTCCTCACGCGGCAGAAGGCAGTGATCATTTGTGTACTTAACGCTCAGATATTCTCACTGTAGAAAGCAGTGATAGTGGCATTTCCTTAGCTGATTTTGTTATTGCTAGTTATGATATTTGCTTTCTTTTAAAACGTTGATTATTAGGGCTCAGGTAATAAACTAGTAAAAATATATATAAAGCCTTGAAGGCAATATACTATATTAACTTTTTTTTATTTAGCCTTAAAAAGAAAGAAATTTCTGATCCATGCTACAATGTGGATGAACTTTGAGGACATGATATTAGATGAAATGAGCCTGTCACGAAAAGAAAATGACTAGATGGTTCTGTCTATATGAAGTGTCTTGAGTGGTCAAACTCACAGAAACAGAAAGGAAAGTTGGGGCTGCCGGGAGGACGGGAGAGGGGAATGAGGAGTTGTGTTTAATGATGTCGAGTTTCAGATTTAAGATGGGAGGGTGCTGGGATTGGTTGCCTAGCAATGGGGGTACACACTCAACACTACTTCACATTTAAAATGGGTTAGGATGGTAACTTTTATGTATATTTTATCACAATAAAAAATTTTTAAAAGAAAGAAAGAAGGAAAATATGAAATAAAGAGAGAAAGAAAGAAAAGAAGAGAGAAAGAAAAAGAAAGAAAGCAAGGAAGGAAGGGATGAAGAGAGGGAGAGAAAGGAAGGGAGGGAGAGAAAGAAAGGGAGGAAGAGAAAGGAAGGGAAGGAGAACAGGAAAGAAAAAGAAGGAATGAATGGAGGGAGGGAAGGAAGAAAGCAAAAGAAAGGAAGAAGGAAAGAAGAAAAAAGAAAGAAAGAAAGGGAGGAAGGAAGGGAGGAAGGAAGGAAGGGAGGAAGGAAGGAAGGATAGAAGGAAGGAAGGAAGGGTGTTACCTGGTTTTGTTTCAGGGCTGTAAGTGCTTCAAGATTGCGTGGACATTGGAATGAAGGGATACCATGTCCTCTGAAAGTCATGTTTAGTTTTGTGAATCTGTAAAATGTTAGAATTCTTTCCTCACACTTGCAAAGAATTTAATTAATGAAAAAGGGATTTATAACATGATTTGTAGCCTGTTTTGGATTTAGACCAAGAGTACTATGAAAGCCTCATATGAATACAAGTTTTAACATTTTGGCTAGTTGAGTCTGAGGAAAAATAATGAATTTTTTGGGTTCACTTTCAATATAATCTATTTTTCGAGTCTCTAGGGTACAGTGTGATTCATTTCAAAAGGGCTCTATTTCAGGCAATGAGGCTTTAAGTAGGACTTGCATAAAATGAAGCCGCTGCCTCTAATTCATCATTCAGAAACCCAAACTTCATGATTATGCAGCCAACCATTTCCAATCATGACTCAGTTGTGAATCTAAATAGAATGGCTCACCCACTGCAATTACGTAAGTTCCTCTTATCAGGCAGGTTGACAGTCCTCATCACTGGCTCTCTGTCAACTTTTAGAGGAGATTTCTCTTTAAGATGTGCAGCTGTACCTCCAGGCTCCCCAGTCAGCTGGATAACTCCATCAAGGACACAGGGGTCATCTCAGGACTGGAATTCTGGGGGCCTCTTCATCTAGGCATGAGGATGAGACTCCAGCTGCTCCACCCACCTCACCCCCGCATCATGATACTTGAAGTATAGACATTATTCAGCCACCATTCTTTGATCGCAACAGGCCACATCTTCAGGGTTGTATATATCTGAATTGCATGCTAGTCAAGATGAGTAGCACTCCTGTTGTGCATTACAGGTTCATGGCTTTTTCAATAAGTCAGTCATTGGAACTTCAGAAGCAATATGTACTCCTGATAAAAATCCAAACACTGCTGAAGAGTCTAAAGAGAAATTTTAAATGTTCCCATCCCCCCTTTTAACTCTACCCCTGATGAGGCATTGAGACAGAGTCTTGCTTTGTCTCCCAGGCCGGAGTGCAGTGGTACAATCTCAGCTCACTGCAACCTCTGCCTCTTGGGTTTAAGTGATTCTCCTGCCTCAGTGTCCCGAGAAGCTGGGATTACAGGCATGTGCCACCAGGCTGACTAATTTTTGTAGTTTTAGTAGAGACAGGGTTTCACCACGTTGGCTAGGCTGGTCTCGAACTCCCGATCTCACATGATCCACCCACCTCAGCCTCCCGAAGTGTTGGGATTATAGGCGTGAGCCACCGCGCCTGGCCCTCTTTTTCCTTATATAAATGTATGCATGCATGAATGTGTGTATGCACATGTATATGCACGTATGCATGCATATAAGCATGTATACATGTGTGTATGCAGGTGAATGTATACATGGATATTCTTTTATGTCAGTCACATCATCCTAAACATTGTATTCATTAATTTGCTGTTTTTTTTACAATCATCTTGTAGGCATCTTTTAAATATATTTTGTCATCCTCATTCCCACAAATTGCAGAATAGCACGTGGCACTCAGACAACCAATACATGCTGGCAGTTTGCCATTTCAGCCCAAGTAGTGACAATCACTTATTTGCCTACATTTCTGAGCATTGATTCTTTTGTTTCTAACGGATGACGTCCAGAAGTGGATATCTTTTTTTTTTTTTTTTTTTTTACTTTTACTGTCACTTTCATGCTCTTTTTGAACTTTTTTCCTTTTTGGCAAATTTAGTGATCTTGATATGAGCAAATATATGAAAATTGAGGGCATTTGAGGGAGTAGAATCTCTTTCAACCCAAACTAATTGATCAACGTACCCAAACATGATGCTAAGGTTTTAGGAAATCCAAGCTATGTAAGACGTGATCAGACCGCACGTGCCGCTAAATTTCCTGCTTCACTGTATAATGTAACTGCTAAACTGCAAGAGCCCTTTCCTGGGAATTTCAAGAGATAAAGAAAGACAGCACTGCATGGGTAGGTGCTGAAAATATGATGAAGATGATGGTAATAGTAACAGCTGAGGCTGACTTTCAAGCAGGATGTGCTTGGCTGCCCACGGCTGGTGTTCATTCTGATCTGTCAATGCCTATGCTAATCTGGTTGTAAAATATTTTTAGTATCACCTCTGAAAATAATACCTTCCATTTATTTTAACTGAGCACAATGATCTCTTAAGACTCACGACTCTAGATGGAAGCTTCGATTATCAACCCCATCACCTCAAGGAAACTGAGGCTCCGAGATGAACTTGCTCAAGGCACACAGCTAGGAAGGAGGTGATGGGGCTGGGATTCGAGCCTGGGCTGGCTGGCCGGCCACATGCCGTTGCTTGCCGTGCAAGGTGACTTAGAGAAAGTGTTGACAATCTAACGGTACACCAGGAGGAGAGGGGCGCATCCTGGGCACAGTCTGGGCAGAGCCCCTGAGCTGGGAATGAGAGAGTGCTGGCCACTAGTTTCCTTCTGTCTGAAGACAACAGTGAGGCCCTTGGGGACTTTGCCCAAGCCTTCCTCCCCAGCCTTGTCGCTCCCCATCGTTCTTGGTGTTCTGTGTTGAGCACAGCTGGACTATAGAACTCACTACTCAACAAACAGGCTTTGACACTTGAGTGTTGTAGGTCACCCTGGCTCCCTCTCCTAATCTGTGTCTGCCCACATTGGTGACGCTTCTAAGCATATTTGATCCCTGACATTCCTCACAGAATCACCTTCATCCTCAAGGCCAGAAAGGAGGTCCCTCGCGGAGCCCTCTTGGTCTGATGTTTGCACCTCTCCTAAAGCGTATTTTAAATCTTGGAGTTATTCACATGCATGTTTTTTGGCACTTACTCTACTGTGGGCTCTGCCTTGTTCATTGGAGGATCACTCATCGTGGGTAGCACCCAGCACACCTTGCTCACACACAATAACAACCAATCTGAATATTTTAGAGTCAAGAAAAGGTTTTCAAAGGAAATCTTGGGCTCCAAATCTTATAACACACATGATAATTATTGGAAACCATTGTTTGTCTTGACATAAGCTTGACACATGCAGGCTTCGGTAAATTATTATCAGAATGAGGCACAGGGTGAATTCAAAGAGAGAACGCCATTGCTTCACTAAAGTGGAGTAACGGGATGGAGAAGAATGGTGTGTAGTGCTGGGAAGTATGTAGAGGATATTTGGTTTAGAGACAGGATATATGGTTAATGAGGAAAAATGGGCAGAGATGGCCTCAAGACAGGAGATACAGCAGAATCAAAGCCTGGATTCAGAAGTGGGCTGGAAAGAAAAGGGAGGATGGAGGCAAAGACAGCTTGAAGGATCTCAGACCACAGATAATGGGTTTAGAGAAAGAAGGAAGATCAAGAACTGAATTTCCTAATTTTTGTGCTTTTCAAGCTATGGCTGCCAGCCCTTGGCATTATGCGGAGACGTATAAAGTTATATATCTCTGGAAAATTCCTTTTGGACAAAGTTTGCAAAAAATACATTATTATTATGTTAACATCACACATATACTAGAAGCAGGAAATGTTGATATAAAAAAGTAAACTACCAACAATTTCATTTTAGAGATGGGTCTTTCTGTGTTCCAAACTCAGACTACCCAGGTTATAAATTCACTGTATCTGCCATAAGAA
The DNA here is from genome assembly GCA_004027835.1 of Alouatta palliata. Classification (NCBI taxonomy): domain Eukaryota; kingdom Metazoa; phylum Chordata; class Mammalia; order Primates; family Atelidae; genus Alouatta; species Alouatta palliata. The sequence goes on along the minus strand of PVKV010007030.1, from coordinate 4,201 downwards.
TATAGTGGGGGCAGCATTTGGGAAATGCTATGTTGAGGTCCAGGTGATGGGACCCAAAATACAGAAACCATACATTGCTTAGACCACTGATGTCTATGGGAACTCAAGTAGCTGCCCAGAAAGCCAGATATCTCCCTGGCCAAGAAAAGCTCCTTTAAACGTGTCTACAATTTCTGTAGGTTCTGAGTTACCACCAGAGGCACCTTCAAATCTAAGATTTGGAGTTGTGGGGAAAGAGAAAGGGTTGGAAGACAGAAATGGCCTTTCCCACATTTAACCAAGGAACCTTTTATATATGCGTCTTTGATTTAAAAATACCATCATCTGCACATAGCTTGGGGAGGAAACCAGGAATCCAAGCAAATACCAAGGATATTCATGAAAATAACTAGCAGACAAATTATAGCCCCTTTGCAAATAAGACAAATGCCTGAGATTTTGTGGACCACCCATTTACGTCCACTAATTTATGCTGAAATGCATTTTTTGAGTAATCTCTCACTTTCTCCATAGCATAAAACCTTTTGGCTCATTTTCAACTGTTTTATGAACTTCTGAAAGCTCCATTTATAAAGAACCTTTTTATATGTTATTGCTTTACTATATCTTATCATGGCCACACTGTGGACTTGGTACTAGAGACTGTCAAAAAATATATATGCCTGTGTCTTTTCTTAACATTTGTGAAGTTGGGCTGGGTGAGTTTGAGCAAACTTAACTGTGAAGAGTATTGGCTTTAAAAAATAATACTGATTACAGCAGTAAATTGTCAAACTTGTGAGCCAATTAAAGTCAATACAATGAAAAATGCAGTGAGATCCTTGTGCTATCATTTAGCTTGGGGCCAGCAACACTTGTCCAAATGTGATATGTGTTCTGAGAAAGGCATTCACTTTGTGAATATATCTTTCAATCTGTCCCACTTTTCTTCCATTCTCCCTGAAGTTAAAGAGAGGGGACAAACACACGTAAATGACACCTTTCACAATTTGGATTGGATATGTGTTTTTCCTATGCCTTCTTCATGGACTCAGGGTCTAGATAGTTGGAGAGAATAGGTACAGGAACAGAAAATCACGGCATGCCATGTGAGCAAACACTGAGTGAAAACTGGTGCCAGTGGCCTGTGGTGACCACTCCTGTGGCTCTGATCAGTTTCTAGGTGATGGCTTTAGCTCTGATCAGTTTCTAAGTCATGGCTTCAGCTCGCTGCTCTTGTTGACGTTGGCTTATCCCCTCTGCTTATCCCCTTTCATCCCACTCCTTTGCTGTGCAAGCGCTTTGGTTGTTAAAGGTCTGTGTAGGTATTTTAGGGACGTGTAGTGATAGAGTGAACTAAATTAGTGAGCTTTGGGGACGATACACCAACAAAGTACAAAGCAAAGAGAAACCAGCAGAGTCTATTTCAGCATCAGGAAGGGAACTATCAAGCCAAGCCACGTCTTGAAGAGCTCTTCTTCTTTGTCCCAATGAAATATCATTGAAGATACCTTCCAACAGTCAGTTTCCTGACACCATAAACTTATTAATCCAAGGGCTTCTACGGCTCATCTCCATGTTCAAACACTGTGATTTTACTTTTTCAATGACCAACTTCTTTCTGTTCTCTATTTGAATAGTTTTTCTTCTGTATTACCTGACCTGAACATATCAACCATTTAAAACACTTTTGTGTAAACTAAGGTGTTAATCATGTGAGGGGTGGTGTCTCAGTGTAAATTTGGGTAATCCTGGAGTTTCTAAATGATAACGCTTGACATTTGAACAGCGGGTTTCAGTTTGTAAAGACTTCCACACTGAATGTGTTATTTGCTTCTCAACACAACACTACGAAATAGACAAGGAGACCACTGGGGAAACTTAGTCTCAGGTATGTTTGTCCAGGATCCACCAGCTTCCTGGTGCCATTCCTGCTATGCCAGTCTTCCAGCACTGGAAGGCAGGTTTATCTGATAATTCATTGGCTGCTGTTTATTGACACCCTCCTGAAGGATCTTTATTTCAGCGCAGAAGTTTCTGCCAGTGCCAGGTCAGCACAAAGAAACTCACACAAGTCTGGGTGGCCATTTCGACTGGTGCCTGAAATGCCTGGGAGAGCCGCCCATTCAACTGAAAGGGAAGGGGCTGAGACAGGGAGCCAGGCGATCTGGCTCGGCAGGTACCACCCCCACAAAACAAGCAATCTGAAATGCTCTGGATTGAGAGTTTCACAGCAAGCACAGCTGGACCCAGGATGGTCTGGCTCAGTGGGGGAAAGGGCAATCCCCACTACCAAGGCAGTTCACACAGCAGCTAGGCAAAGCCTACAGCAGTTCAGCAACACCTCTGCTGGCAGACTGTGACTGGACTACTCTGTGCAGGGCAGAGCATCTATGAAAAAAGGCAGCAGCATGACAGGAACTTATAAATAAAGCTGACCTTCCTAGAACAGAGCACCTGGGAAAAGAGGCAGTAATGAGTTCTGCTGCAGCAGACTTAAAGGTACCTGCCCAGCAGCTCTGCATGGAACAACGGAGCTCCCAGCAGAGCACTTGAGCTCCTATAAGGGACAGACTGTCTCCTCAAACAACTCCCTGACCCCATATACCCAAAGAGACACCTCATAAAGGAGAGCTCAGGCCAACATCTGGCATGTACCCTTCTGGGATGAGGATAGCAGAGGAAGAAACCCGTGGCAATCCTTGCTGTTCTGCAGCCCCCATGAGTGATCCCCAGGTGAGTGGGATCTGGAGTGGACCTCCAGTGGTCCTGCAGCAGAGGGGCCTGACTGTTAGAAGGAAAACTGAGAAGCAGAAAGAAATAGCTTCAACATCAACAAAAAGGATGTCCACTCAAAGACCCCATCTGAAAGTCACCAAGTACAAAGACCAAAGGTAGATAAAGCCACTAAGATGGGAAGAAACCAATGCAAAAAGGATGAAAACACCAAAAACCACAACACCTCTCCTCCTCCAAGGGATCACAACTCCTCACCAGCTAGGGATCAAAGATGGATGGAGCATGAATCTGATGAATTGACAGAAACAGGCTTCAGAAGGTAGGTAATAACAAACTTCTCAGAGCTAAAAGAACATGTGCTAACCCAAAGCAAAGAAACTAAGAACCTAGAGAAAAGGTTAGATGAGATGCTAACTAGAACAAAGAGCTGAGAGAAGAACATAAATGACTTGATGGAGCTGAAAAACACAGCATGAGAACTTCACGAAGCATACACAAGTTTCAATAGCTGAACCAACCAAGCAGAAGAAAGGATATCAGAGATTGAAGATCAACTCAATGAAATAAAATGAGAAGGCAACAATAGAGAAAAAAGAGTGAAAAGAAATGAACAAAGCCTCCAAGAAATATGGGATTATGTGAAAAGACCTAATCTGCGTTTGATAGGTGTACCTGAATGTGATGGAGAGAATGAATCCAAGCTGGAAAACACTCTTCAGGATATTATCCAGGAGAACTTCCCCAACCCAGCAAGACAGGCCAACATTCAAGTCCAGGAAATACAGAGAACACCACAAAGATATTCCTCAAGAAGAGCAACCCTAAAGCACATAATCGTCAGATTTGCCAGGGTTAAAATGAAGGAAAAAATGCTAAGCGTAGCCAGAGAGAAAGGTGGGGTTACTCACAAAGGGAAGCCCATCAGACTCACAGCAGATCTCTCCACAGAAACCCTACAAGCCAGAAGAGAGTGGGGGCCAATATTCAACATCCTTAAAGAAAAGAACATTCAACCTAGAATTTCACATCCAACCAAACTAAGCTTCATAAGCAAAGGAGAAAGAAAATCCTTTATGGACAAGCAATTACTGAGAGATTTCATCACCACCAGGCCTGCCTTACAAGAGCTCCTGAAAGAAGCACTAAACAAAGAAGAGAACAACCAGTACCAGCCACTCCAAAAACGTGACAAATGGTAAAGACTATCAACCCAATGAAGAAAACGTGTCAACTAACGGGCAAAACATCCAGCTAGCATGAAAATGGCAGGATCAAATTCACACACAACAATATTAACCTTAAATGTAAATAGACTAAATGCCCCAATCAAAAGACACAGACTGGCAAATTGGATAAAAAGTCAAAACCCATTGGTACACTGTATTCAGGAAACCCATCTCATGGGCAAGGACACACATAGGCTAAAAATAAAGGGATGCAGGAAGATTTATCAAGCAAATGGAGAGCAAAAAAAAAAAAAAAA
>PVKV010007029.1:0-99527 GCA_004027835.1 Alouatta palliata | reverse complement strand
CGCTCTTGTTACCCAGGCTGGAGTGCAATGGCGCGATCTCGGCTCACCGCAACCTCCGCCTCCTGGGTTCAAGCAGTTCTCCTGCCTCAGCCTCCCGAGTAGCTGGGACTACAGGCACGTGCCACCATGCCCAGCTAATTTTTGTATTTTTAGTAGAGACGGGGTTTCACCATGTTGACCAGGATGGTCTCGATCTCTTCACCTCGTGATCCACCAGCCTCGGCCTCCCAAAGTGCTGGGATTACAGGCGTGAGCCACCGCGCCCGGCCTAACTGTCTCTTTAAAATATTAATAGTAATTGGTTGCAGCCAGCACTAGGGAAAGGCAGTCTCCCAATAGATAGAAACACCTGAAACTGGTGATCAGCAGCTTCCCAGTGAGATCTCAGGAGCTTGGCAAGTGGGCTCAAGCATGCACACTAAAAGGGAAAATGGCAGAGTTTAGCTGGTATGTGACCTTCCTCTAGGAATGCTAGACTGGTAAGGGAAAAACACTCAAGGGAGCACACACACAACTTCAGTAAGCACACTGTGCACGTGGCCTCTCCGAGTGCTGGCAAGCCGCTGTGTCAGTGGACAGCCCACCCCAAGGGAAGCATCGGGGAGATGGGCTGCAACCACCCGGAAGTGTGCCGACATAAAAACCCCGAGTCAAAGGTCAGACTGTGCACTAATCTCTCAAGTCACCCTCCTGGCTCTCTTCCAAGTGTGCTGTACTTCCTTTGATTCCTGCTCTGAAGCATTTTAACAAAAAAAACTTTCACTTCTGCTCTAAAACTTGCCTCCATCTCTCACTCTGCTTTATGTCCCTTGGTCAAATTTTTTCTCCCGGGTTGGCAAGAGTTGAGGTTGCTGCAGACCGGTACAGAGTCACCGCTGCGAACATACTTTGGTGCCATGAAATTTCAGATCCATTCTCTAGCAGTAACACCGTGAACTTTGCTTTAGTAACGTGGCTTCTCCCTTCCCCTGCCTTTACTCCCACTCAGTGAAGTAATAGTCGGGCTCAAACACCACACAGAAAGCTCTGGCTCTAAAAACAATTTTGTTCTGGCTTCAAATAAGGCTGAACTATTTTTTTCTTAAGTGATCCAAGAGAAAAGATTGTCTGCTTCTCTGAATTTATTGGGTTTCGTATGAGGTCTCTGAGCCAGGACACACATTTTAAGTGAAATCACACAATCTCAAAGTATGTTTGTATAGCCCAATTTCATTTAGAAAAGCTAATACTGCTAAAGGATTTTTTTTTTTAATTCCAAAGCAGTGAAGTAGCTGGAGCTCAGTAGCCCAGAGATGTGAATTATGCTCTCAGTTTTATTATTTTAATGTTTAATTTGAGCATTTATTTTCCTATGAGACAAGGTCTCACTCTGTCACCCAGGCCTCCACCTCTCAGGCTCAAACAATCCTCCCATCTCAGCCTGAGGAGTAGCTGGGCCTATGGCCATGTGCCACCACCTCCAGATAATTTTTTTAATTTGTTTGTAGAGACAAGGTCTCACTGTGTTGCCCAAGCTGGTCTTGAACTCCTGGGCTCACGTGATCCTCTCATCTCGGCCTTTCAAAGTGCTGGAAATACAGGTGTGAGCCACTGCACTCAGCCTCTAGCGTCTTCATTGTGATATAAATATGTATCTGTTTCAGCAAAGAAGAAAACTGATCCAACACCCATATCAGGCAAAGCAAAAATCGTGTCATTTTACTTTTGGCAACGTCTCTATTGCATTGACTGGAGAGGACTTGGCACTTACCATGGAAAGGATGGCAATTTAAAGTAAAATGTTATTGAAAACTTTCTCTGCTTGTATTGGAGCCAAATAGCAAAAGAGGCACTAGAGTTTCTCCCGCCCTGCCGCTAACATCATGGTTTCGAGTCCAGGCACAGCGTCTAGAAATACATTTTGACATCCTGCTTGATGTCTTCCTGTACCATAATCGCTGGCACCATAATTGCAGAAGGGACATCCAGAGGCAAGTCCCTTTACTAACAACTGTGCCCACATTTCAACAGCCACTGGACTGCACCTGTGGAGGGAATTGCTACAGCCAAAATCTCTTTGTGGTAGAGAAAAGCACCAAGAGTTTCTTGTGTCGAAATCAGGAAGACACACTAGAGTGAGTAAGAATAATTTGCCTACAGACCAACGACTAACTCTACAGCCTCTTTCTAGAGGAGATGAAAAACGCTTCCATGAAAATCCTGTATTTCACATTCTCTAAATATTTGAGCTTCCTGACAGGCATTCTTCTCGGAGCTGGGGAGGAAGCTTGACTCAGCTCAGCTCTGTAGACCCATGAAGTCCCGGAGGCACACGCCAACGGCAGGATATACTTATGCCGCGTCCCACAGTCAGGAGACCTGGAGCAGCTCCAGCTCCTCCGCAGCCTGGGGCATGGTGAGCAGGGAGCAGAGAGGGAAGGAGTGGGAAAAACTGGACAAGGACTAATTGAAAGCCAAGGTCGTTGCTCTGATTCAATCATTCCTTCCTGGAAAGAGAGCGGTTTTGCGCTTAACCTCGTGGCCCAAGGTTTCCAGGATGTTGCTGGCTCCTGGATCTCGCTGGGGCCAGCTTATTTACCAGGTTTCTAAGTCCAGCGACAGAGGATGTGAGGAAATTGCTCAAATGGGACACAAAGACAAACCAGAGGCAAAGCAAAAGCTTTTAAAAATGCTGCTCACAGATCCTTCCAGTAGAAACTACAATCAGTTAAACAGATGCCATATTTTTATTGCCCATTACGACTTTAAAGTGTATTTCATGGAGTTTCAGAATATTTAAATTTCTTTTCCAAAAAGAATGTCATTTGGAGAATGCCCACAGGAAGAAAAGCAAATTGATGACTTCTAAAAAATTCGGTTTAACCTTTGGCAAGCCCATCTCTGAATATGCCCAAATGTAGGCAAGATCTTCCTTAAAGTTTTCCAGAGTGAGAGGACAAAGCGCCTGTCTGCCAGGACAGCGTTCCCACGTTCCTCCTACACAGAGCTGGCTGTAGCCCGTCAAAGCAGACTGTGTTTTAATGCAGCTTTGCCATCACTTGGCATGTGGTCGTTGACCTGAGAAGCAGAGTCCACACAGATACAAGTGAGGATGCCAAGGAGGGGTGCCAGGAATGGGGAGAGTGACCTGGTGGACCCCAGTCATGTGCTTCATAAAACAAAGGTGACCAGGGTCTCAGAGCAAGATAGCGATGTCTAATGAGAGGTCTTTCTAAAGAAAAGAGCCAGTCAGTCTCCGAAGGTCTCCCTTGGGGACGATGAGACAGATTTGTACTTGACCCTAGAGGGCCAAGGTAGAAACAGAAGGGAAACAGGGTTTAGTTCCATACAAGGAAGGACATTTTAGCTAGATGTCTCAGGAGGCAGTGAACTCCCTGACTTTGTCCTGTCTCTAGCATACCCCAGGTGGCTGTTGCTGGGAAATCTGTGGAAGGGACTCTTGTGTTGACAGCAGAACCAGCCTAGAGCGTGTGCAGTAGGTATTGACTCAGAGAAAGGCAGGGCAGTAAAGGGAAAGAAGGAGGCCTCTGGTATCAGCATTTCGAGTTCCCAGCAAAGGCACATTCTGAAAAGGTCATTGCACATAAGCACTGGAACTTCTGAGGGTAGGGCTTAAATGATTCATTTTTGTGATCCTCTGTAATAAATGAATGAATGAATAAAGGAGGGTGATGGGATACTATGTACCCTGAGCATGGGGGACAAGCAGAAGAGCAGTGCGGAAAGGCTAGGGAAGCCTGTTGGGGCAAGATTATGAAGAACCTTAAGTGACAGATGGAAGAATTTGCATTTAATATGGCGAAGTAAACCTCAGTCTATACCCCAGCCTAAATGTATGAAATGGTCAGCTCACACTCCCAAATCTCCCTAGCTCACAGCTCCAATATCCTCTTGCTCACACCCCAAGTCTCCCCCACTTCACATTCTAAATCACCCAAGGCCACACTCCAAATATCCCCTAGCTGAGGATGGTTGTGAAGTAGTCCATGGGGTCTTCTCAAGACTTAATCCTTTCTGGAACCAAATGATCAACATCCCTGTCTATCCAATCTCTCCAAGACTGTGGCAGAGACAGCTAACCTTATCAAAGACTTTGATGTTTTTTTGACAACTGGTCTTTCAGTGAGTCAGGGTAATCTAACTCCTGTGATAAACAACTTCAAAATTTCAGCAGCCTAACACAATAGGCATTTATTTCCCATCATGGCAGAGGCCAAGGCAGACATTCCTGGGCAGCCTTCTGTGATCTAGCTCTGTGTGTCCTGAATTCTTCCCTCTGCTAGAACCTCAGAGTCCTCTCATTTAGCAGATAAATGACAAAAGAGGTGATAGAAAAGGCACACTTCTTCATCATAACAACACATTGGCGAGGCACGGCGGCTCAAGCCTGTGGTCCCAGCACTTCAAAAGGCTGAGGTGGGTGGATCATGAGGTCAGGAGTTTGAGACCAGCGTGGCCAACATGGTGACATCTCATCTCTACTAAAAACACAAAAATTAGCTGGGCATGGTGGTGGGTGCCTGTAATCCCAGCTGCTTGAGAGGCTGAGGCAGGAGAATCACTTGAGCCCAAGAGGTGGAGGTTGTAGCGAGCTGAGATCATGCCATTGCACTCCAGCCTGGGAGACAGAGCAAGACCCCATCTCAAAACAAATAAACAAACAAAAAAACACACATTAGTGAAAGACACCGGTTCTATTATTATCCCATTCATGAAAACTAGTCTCAGGTTTCACCTAGCTACAAGGGAGGCTGGGAAAAACGGTCCCTAACAGAGAAACCAAAACTGCTTTGTAGCTACAGCTCTGTACTCCAGAAGATTCTTTAAAGTTCTACTTGAACTTTAAAGAAATCACTAAATATGAAGTGTGGGCTGGCGGGGGGTTGCAGACTCTGAGACTGCAGACATGAGAGAGGCTCTCACATATAGACTTCTCCAGAAACCTCCACCCCATGCTTTCAAGAAAGATTGGGCAGGGGAGAGAAGAGGAGAAGGCCACCCTGAGAAGTGCAGTCCTGCAGATAGGAGCACTGATGCTGCAGGAAAAAGCATAAATCCCTGTCCAGAATCTTCTCCCCTGAGGCCTTAAGCCACTAGGGAAAAGGCAAACCCGGCTGTCCCAAGAGCACTCGCTGTAAGTGGGAGAAGGAGTAAAGATAAAAACTTCAACCTCTGAGGAGGAGCAGAGGCCACCCTGGATCCAGCTGATTAGAGGTCTGTTGGGTGGGTGGTGGGGAGGGGGCAGAAAACTCTCTTGGGCGCAAGAACAGCCTAAAATACACGGCAGTTTTGCTGCCACAGGGACGAGGGGCAGGATTACTGAGAAACCTCCAACCTCTAAATCAAGGGACACACAAGGCCTGCCTAAGGCTGAGGCTGAATCAGGACAGCAGGACACACCCCTGTCCTTGTCACCATCCTGTCGGTCAGGCTGAGCCACTGAACAAGCAAAATCTCCTGTTGATCTGTTTCCTTCAGAACCAGAGACAGTCAGGAATGCTGAATGCTCCGGGTCATAAAATTTCAAGCCTCAAAGGCAATGTGTGAGTAAGGGACCCTAAAGAGCTCCACTGTCTATTTTAATTTCAGGCCCACAGACATCACTGGGGCTGTGAACAGAGGAGCTGGGAGGAGGGTGTTGACATTAGCACATCAAATTTTAGCACATCAAATAAATACGTCAGTGGTTCTTACAATTCAGTAAAAATGGATGAAAACATGGGCAAAGGACAGGAATAGAAGTCCAAACAAATGACCAATAAATACATGAAAAGATGCTCAAGCTCACTCCTAACGAAAGAAATACAAAGTAAACAAGCCAACACCATTTTTCATCTTTCTGATTGGCAAAGATGGAAAAGTCTCACTCTGTTAACAACGGCGTGGGGAAGCAGACGTCAGAGACAGAGACTGTTATTGGGAGTTTGAACTCATGCAGTCTTTTGAGATGGCAAATTCACACGTATCGAAATGACCAAAGCAAAATGCCGTTTCACTCTTCTACAGTTATCTAACAAATACACAGGGGGAGAGTCCAAAGTTCATGGAAATAGAGTCAAGCGCCACACAAGTACATTTCAGTCAATAGCAGACTGTGTAGATGGCAGGAGTCCTATGAGGTCATCATCCTGTATTTTCACTGTACCTTTCCTGTTTTTAGGCATGTTTAGATGTGCTGATACTTACCATTGCATTACAACTGCATGTAGTATTCAGTACAGTAACATGCTGCACGTGTTTGTGGCATCGGAGCAGGCATCTCCACCCAACAGTCCAGGCGTCTAGTAGGCTAAACCATACTGATTTGTGTAAGTATACTCAATGGTGTTTGCACAACGACAAACCTGCTTAACAATGCATTTCTCAGAACATATCCCCTTTGTTAAGTGATGCATGTATAAATATCCATGAATCCATGGCTATTCATCACATGCACCAACCTGTTGAATCTGTTTCCAAATTGCCAGAATGGTATTAATAGAAGGCCCCAGCTTGACCTGAACCCACGGTCAGAGCCACTCTGACCCAGCCCTGTGTGCAAAGTGACGTGGAGCTTTGGTAGAAGTCTCCCTCCAAGACAGCTGGCAGAGGCTAAAGAAAGATTCTGTTTCCTGTGTTCTGGAGATGCTTTCTTCTCAAAGGTAGCCCCATCGGAGTGTAACCATCCAGCAGTTTCATCGTGCCTGCAGCCTAGACAGAGCTGACTGATCAAAACAGGAAGATTGCAATAGAGAAAGAGTAATTCACACAGAGCCGGCTGTGTGGGAGACTGAAGTTTTATGATTACTCAAATCAGTCTTCCAAGCATTTGGAAATCAGAGTTTCTAAGGATAATTTGGTGGGTAGGGGAAGGCCAGTGAGTTGGCAGTTCTGATTTGTTGGGTTGGAGATGAAATCATAGGTTGCTGAAGCTATTCTCTTGAGCTGAGTCAGTTGCTGGGTGGGGGACACAGGACTAGGCCAGTTTCTCAGTCTCGGTGGTGCCAGCTGACCCACTGAGTGCAGGGTCTGCAAAATATCTCAATCACTGATCTTAGGTTTTACAATAGTGATGTCATCTCTGAGAGAAATTTGGGGAAGTTTGGAATCTTGTAGCCTCGAGCCGCAGGACTCCTAAACCGTAATTTTGTTTTTTTCTTTTCAGACGGAGTCTCGCTCTGCCGCCCAGGCCAGAGTGCAGTGGTGTGATCTCGGCTCACTACAACCTCCACTCCCAGGTTCAAGTGATTCTCCTGCCTCAGCCTCCCAAGTAGCTGGGATCATAGCTGTGTGTCACCACGCCAGGCAAATTTTTGTAGTTTTAGTAGAGGTGGGGTTTCACCATGTTGACCAGGCTGGTCTTGAACTCCTGACCTCAGGTGATCCGCCCGCCTCGGCCTCCCAAAGTGCTGGGATTACAGGTGTGAGCCATGGCATCTAACCCTAAACCATAATTTCTAATCTTGTGGCTAATTTGTTAACCCTGCAAAGGCAGGCTAGTCCCCAGGAAGAGGGTTTGTTTTGGGAAAGGGCTGTTACCGTCTTTGTTTCAAAGCTAAACCATAAACTAAGTTTCTCCCAAAGTTAGTTCAGCCTATGCTCCGGAATGAATGAGGACAGCCCGGAGGTTAGAAGCAAGATGGAGTCCGTCAGGTCATATCTCTTTCACTGTAATAATTGTCTCTGTTATAATTTTTGCAAAGGTGATTTCAATCGTGTAACAGAAAAGTCAACCACAAAGTTCAATCTGACTTCAGGAAAATGTGAAGAATTATTTAGCCCAATGGCCTTCAGAATAATAAGAAATCTTACCTTCCAACCTCCAGGTTTTGCTGGAGAAACTGAGTGAAAATAGTGAAACTTCAGCCAGTTTCCCCTCTTGCTTTTGCTGGGAGGGAATGGGAGACATAGGAGCTTTGACACGTGCCTTGGGATGCTCTAAAACCTTAATTAAGTCAGCACTGAAAAATTTAAGTACCCAAATAGTGTCTCTCCATAATAGAGCAATTCTCACAGCTAAATCTCAAATCATAGGTTTGGCTTAACAGAAGTTTTCACCTTAGGGAAAATTAGTTGCTAAAATGTTCTTTTCATTGTTTTAAATAAGATCATGTTAACTTCTTTTCCAGCAAACTACAGTTTCCGCTGCAATTTTTAAAATATCTTCTTTGGAGCTCTGTGCTTATAAACTAAATACTAGGCATCTCTAGCTTCTCATGATCTCACCTGGAGATCATACAAGTCAGGAAATGAAACAAATTAGTCTCCTGACGAGAATAACAGGTAGCCTCCAGGCCCTAAGGCTGTAACATGCAGACCAGTTTGGGAGGAACTGGCTGGATGTGCAGACAAGCAGCTAAACCAGATTTCTAGAATTTCCTTGTGTATTTCTCCAAATTTTCTTATTTGCATAGACCCAACGTCAGATTTTTTTTCTTTTATTTATTTATTTTTTGGAGACAGAGTCTCACTCTGTTGCCAGGCTGGAGTGTAGTGATGCGATCTCGGCTCACTGCAACCTCTGTCTCCCAGGTTCAAGCAATTCTCCTGCCTCAGCCTCCCCAGTAGCTGGGACTACAGGCATGTGCCACCACACCTGGCTAATTTTTTTTTTTTTTTTTTTTTTTTTGTATTTTTAGTAGAGACGGGTTTTCACCATGATGGCCAGGCTGGTCTTGAACTCCTGACCTCAGGTGATCTGCCCACCTCAGCCTCCCAAAATGCTGGATTACAGGCATGAGCCACCATGCCCAGCCCCAACTTCAGATTTTTACACAGACTCAGAGAATATTATGAATCTTTAAATTCCTAATAAGTCCCAGTCAATTTCCTCCACAGAAGAAAAGTCAACCCGCGTATCTTCTCTGAAGCCAGGCACCATGCTTAGGTGAGAAGAGTAGCTGAGAACATGGATTCATTCAGGACTGGATTCAAGGCCTAGCTCTGCCATTAATGAGCTACTGTGACTTTGGACAAATTATTTCATTTCTTTGAACCTTGGTCACTTCATCTGTTACGTGAATAATAACCATCCTACAAGTGGCCAACGGCAGCGTGAATTACACGAGATCATACAGCATAAAGTGGTGATCAAAGTTCCTGGAATGTGCTCAGGGGCCCAACCAATGTCAGTTGTCAGTGTGATGAGAGAAAGGCCTGCTGCTGATGACTTATTCCTAGAGAAGTGGCTTCCATCTCTGTAAAATCAGGCCGTGGGGCCAGGTCATCTTCAAGGACCCCTTCAGAACTGATGGCTGAGGGGATGTTTGCACCTCTGGCAGGATTAGCTAAGCAGGTGCTCCTAGCTCCCTTCTTCTGTTTTCCATGGTAGGGAGTTTCTGCTGGAGCAGTTAGGGTCTGGCTATGAAAACACCAGAGGACTCCCCTTTCCAACTGGGCTGGCTTGGGGATCTAGTGATTCTCCATCAACAAAGGCAAGCGAGGAAATGCTTAACAACCACTTTCTGGGAATATAATAGAAAAGGTTTAAACATAAACAGGGGTCAAACTACAGATTGTGTGGAGAGCTGCTTCCAACCCAAGTCTCGCATGAATCAGATACTCTAAAGTGCCCTGGAGTCAGTCTTTGTCGTTAGAACCAGTCACCTAGAAAAGCTGTGAGTCAGTCACCCTGTGCCTGTTTGTCCTTCCAGGAGAAGGAAATGTGACCAAACCCAACGCCAGTCTGGGTCTTGCAGGCAGGATGATAGTAAAGGACCAGGTCAGAAGCTTTCCAAAATGAGTCTCTGCCTGTGGCTGGTACACCCTGGAATTCCTCACCCAACAATCCAGAAGGAATTAAAGGCCTGGACGGGGGCATTGGGAAAAGAGCTAGCAGCCAGCATGGGTAGTGAAAAGCTGAGTGAAATAGTCAAACAGTGAGATGTCAGGTAAAAACCACCTGGGACTGGGTGTTTCATTCACGAGAGTGACTCCATCTCCTCAGAATGTTAATGACATGTAGACTTCCTTATGTTATTGCCTAGTTTGGTTTCTGTTAAGGAATGGAACACAGAGTCCTGGAAAACAAGGAGGAAGACCCATTGCCAGAGGTGATGTCATCAGGTAGAACAAGACATGGCCTCATTGGTCCAAGTGACATCACCAAGGCCAGCTTGGGCAGTGGTGCCACCGTTTAATCTCACTTTGTCGAATGGCCTTGGGAAGATGTCACCTATGCGTGTAGACCCCGTCTGTGCCACACTGCTGCTGTGCAGATGTTTTCTGGCCCTCTGTCCTCCAGGGCATCCAAACACTTTGCAAATGCCCTTAATGAAATGAATTCTCACTGCAATTATTTCCCAAGATCATCTCCTTTCTACCAAAAAGGCAGCAGGCCCAGGATGGGGAGGTGACTGGGCCAAGGTTGCACGTGCGTTTTCTCAGCTGGTGGCAGTGGAATTTTGAATATCACGCAGAAGCAGCAGAGAAATAACTGTACCACCTTTAGAATAAATGGCCTGGATTTAAATCCCACTTACTATCTGCGTGATCTTAGATGACTTTCTTAACCTCTCAGCACCTCAGATTCTCTATCAAGAGGGGATGAAACTGAAACCATTTCACAATATTGTGTGAGTTTTAAGCTTAGAACAGTTACTGCTGGGCATGGTAGGCATGGGAATAGCAGCTGCTACCAGCGTGGTGCCCACATCACTCAGATGCCCTGGCAGTGGCAGGGAAAAGAGTAGCTTTATAAGTCGGAAGGAAAAAGCGCCCTGCCCCTCAAAGGAGGTGTGGGTCAAAGGCCAGCCCCGCTCACCCTCCTGTGGGCCACCCATGGTCCAGGCTGGCTGCCCTCCTCTCCCCCATCAGACCTCAATAGGGTGGTTTTGAGGCCCTGAATCTGCCCAGAATGGGGCCATTCCAAAGCAAGCAAGAGGCAAGAGAAGCTGAAGGGGATCTTAGAGCCACTGCCCGCTGGGAGGAGCGGCAGCACAAGGCCTTCTATGCTGCTTCCCCTCTTGACAAATGTTCTTGGCTCCTCTGGCTGCTGCCTCTGCCAAGAGCCAGCCTTGGTCTGGGTTGTACATTTTCTCCTGAATAATGACCTAAGCACAGCCTTTCTAGGGATGAATAATGACCGTCGGGAGGGCTGACAGCCCAGAAAACACTGTGCGTCATCTCAGCTCTGCTCTTCTCTGAGTAAGATCTCTGCCTCTTCTGGGAGAGGAAAAGGGCTTTGAGACTACAGGGACAGCACTTCTGTAACTGTCCTATGCAGGGCTTTCCTGAATGCTGATTGCCTCACTGGGCCAGGGCTGAGCCCCAAGTGGTTACCCCAAGGTCAACTGGTGTTCAGTATGGGCAGGACAACCACACTGGTGCAGGGTGCCGGGGGCGTGGGAGGTGGAGGGGAGAGTGGGGATGAGTGTTGGTGACAGGCTTGTTCTCAGAGGTAAAGCCAAAGGGGCTGATCAGACAAGGGCACCAGTAGCCATGAGACAATCTAGGGAGCAGAGCTGCCACTCAAAGAAGGGGGGTGCACTGATTCTAACTGCAGAGGTCTCAGAAGGTCTTGTCGAGAAGGTGGAAGGAATGTGGGCTAGGCGGAGCTGGAACCTGCTGGGATGGAATGGAAGGACTCCAGGTGGCATGAGCAACGAGGTAGGAACCTACTGGGTAGGAGGACATGGTCCAGCAGGGCTGGAGTGTAGGAGCTTGAAGGGGGGTTGTGTGCAACGGTGTTCAACTCCTAAAATGCCAAGCTGACCACGGGCCTCTGAAGGAGGGAATAGGAGGAGGCCGGAAGGCATGGGGCAGCCCTGGATTGGGGAATGCAGGCCATCTGTTACATCCTGATGAGTTCAAGTATGTGCCCCCTTGTCTCAGTGACAGGCCTGGGTTACTGGGTGCTGGGACATCAGGCCCCTCCCAGGCCCTCCAATGTCCTCGAGGGGCCCTGCTCAGCCCCGACCTGACCCAGACACCACAGGCTTTAGGGACAGCTGTGCCTGGTGGCTCCCCAGAGGACCAGAACAGGAAGACCCAGCCCCAACCTCCCCCTTCCTCCCACATTCAAAGGAGGTACAGGCAGCAGCTGTACCTGTGGCCCCACTTGACAGACTGGCTGAAGCAGGCCTCTTCGCGGACAGTGACCTTGTCAGCTCGCAGGTTCAAATGACTGTTGCCATGATGGCTCTGATCTGCTGCAATGCCAGGTCATCTCAAGTGCCTCCCTGGCGTCTCTGGGACTCTGGCGCTCTGGGTCTGACCGTAGGGTCTAGGGTGAGGCACATGCATGCCAGAGGTCAGAAGATCTGCTCAAAGCAGAAGCTGATACTTGGGTGAGCAAAGTTTTCCCTCCAGTTGGCATCCTCCGGTCACTGTTTGCAAGGGCAGCATCTAGATAGTGCTGGTCACTCTGGTTACTGCTCCTGGCCCCACCTGCAGCCCCCTTGGCAAATATTGCTGGCAGCCCACAGGCAATCCCCGCTGCTGGCTCAGAGGGGCTCAGGCTGCAGGCACCACTTGAAAGTTGAATGTGGCTCAGACAGCAGCGGTCATTGAAACTGCCCTGGGGCCCAGGCTCAAACGCAGGAGGGTAGATGAGGGAGTTCGTTCTGGGGTCTGCAGTAGCCTGCTGGGGAGTGGGAATTCAGTACAATCAATTTAGTTCAACTTAAAGAGTTATTGAGTGCCTATAAGAACCAGGCCCTGGGCTGAGATTAGACATATCCAGAAGCAGATGTGGCCACAAAAAGGCCACCATTTATAGTTTGGGGGGAAGACAGGAGCATAGCAGATACCACACAAGGCTTCTGCACATGGTCTCCTCTGTCTGGATTACCTTCCCTCATCTTTTCACCCAGTTAACTCTCCCTACTCTTCCCCTAGCTTTCAACTCAGTGTGATCTCCTTGGAAAAGTTTTCCCAGCCTGCCATGACTCAAGCAAATCCCCAGTTCTGTCCTTGGCTGGCCCCATGACCAACTCCTTGGCACCACTGTCCCTCTTGCATTTAACAGTCGCCTGTATGATTCTTTCATTGATGCATGTCTCCCCAGCTAGGCTGGTAAGCTCCATGAGGACAGGGCAAGGGTCCATTTCCTTCAGCACTATCTGTTGAGTGCCTGGCACAACTCCTAGCATAGGAAGAATCCCATCAATATGTGTTGGGAAAACACATGAATAAAAAAAGCTTATAGATCAAGATCACTGCTGGAGTTACGCAGATGGAAAGTTGAGGGACTTCAAAGAGCTGAGATTGAGGGTGTAGAAAGGTGCCGTGGAGGAGCTGGCAGATGAGGAGAAGCTTGACTCTGGCGGGTAGAGATAGGGTAAGGCAGGGAGAGCAGGCACGGGACCTTGGGGGCCAGGAAGCCCAGGCTGCACCTGGTGACCAGCAGGAGTTTGGTTTGTCTGGAGCTTAGGGAAAGGAATACACTGAGAAATGAGGTGACACAGGGTGATGAGACTTGGATGCAGGCTGGGAGCTGTGTTGTTCGGGGCTGTGCAGTGCCATTGCTGGCTGGAGAGAGGCTGAGCCCAGGAGGACCGATTAGGAAGCCATGGCAGCTGCCCAGGCAGAAGCCAGAGACTAGGCTGCAGGGCTGGTGGTGAGACGCAGTGGAGAAAGAGGTCATGGGCATTTGGCTAAGGAAACAGTTCTGGCTCATCATTCATCCCTCAACCAGAATGGGATGGGGAGCAGGGGGCAAGAGTCTCCAGCTAGCTGTGTTCCTGGTGCAGCCTGACTGAAGCCAGAGTGCCACTGCCCTCTGAATTCTTGCCTGGCTGGGTTGCAGTGAATTTTCTGCTCCCTCCTCGGCCTGTGGGAAGATGAGGTGCTGGAAACCCCCGGACAGCAGGTGCGTGTGACCAGGGTGTGCTGGGTGTCCTGCACTCCCCTCCAGACCCCTCTCCACCCTTCTCTACCCAGCCCTGGGCTTTGGGCAGCCATTCCTTGGACTCTGTCAGCCTGGCTGACTTGCCTTCGAGTTCCATTGGGTTGAGCCATGTGGTACAATAAAAACTATATTGGGTCTTTGTCCTCAGTTCCTGGCACAGAGCTCCAAAAACCCTCGGCACTTCCTGCATGACAGGAGTGTCTCTTGTTACTCAACACAGCCCCTTTCAACCATTCCTGAGTTCATGCTAATGAGATGATTGGGGGTGGAGCCCCGAGATGACCTTAGGACAGGGACTAGTCACCAGGAAAGACCAAACATGTAATTAGAGGGCGAGACCTTCAGCCCCATCCCCTTACCTCTGGGGAGCCAAGCAGGGCTAGAGATTGGGTTATAAAACTCTTTAACAGAGATGTCGGGAGCTTCCGAGTTTGTGAACACACTGATGGGAAGGCGATGTGCCCAGAGAGGGCACCGGAGCTCTGGGCCACACCCTTCCTCCACCAGCACACTGCTCAGGACATCCCCCCCCATTCGCCTGTCCCTGTCGTCTGTCCTTCCTAAGAAGCTGGGAAACATAAGTAACGTATCTTCCTGAGTTCTGTCAGTCATTCTAGCAAATGACAACCTAAGTGGGAAATCCCTGAGTTTGTAGTCAAGGAGGTCAGAAGTGTGGGTAGCCTGGGAACCTGGAATACATCTGAAGTGAGAGCCCTCTTATGACATGGATCCCTTAACCTGTGGGGTCTGTGATAATTCTGGGGCTACTGTCAGAATTGAATTGAACTATGAAGGGGCACAGTGGTTCACATCTGTAATTCCAGCATTTTGGGAGGCCGAGGCAGGCAGATCACCTAAGGTCAGGAGTTTAAGACCAGCCTGGCCAACACGCTGAAACCCCATCTCTACTAAAAATACAAAAATTATCTGGGTGTATTGGCGTGCGCCTACAGTCCTAGCTACTCAGGAGGCTGAGGCAGGAGAACTGCTTGAACCCGGGAGGCGGAGGTTGCAGTGAGCCGAGATTGCGCCACTGCACTCCAGCCTGGGTCACAAAGCAAGACTCTGTCTCAAAAAAACAAACAAGAAAAAGAATTGAATTGAACTATTGGACACCCACCCAATTGGTGTCAAAGAATTGGAGAATTACAGAACTGGTGTGGAAAAGAACACAGAAGCCATTAGATGGGACCAGCAGGAAGTCAATGGCAGGAGGAAGGTGAGGGTAGGGAAGTAATTCCCTCCCTTCCTCCTCCGGGTTCCTGAAATTGACTGCATCCCCACAGGGATTCGGTGGTTCTCTCCCACAGCTACAGCCCTATCAGGATTCCCAAGACCACGCCTCCCACACTTTGCCCCTCCTAACCCTGAGGAGCTTCACCATCCCATGCTGATTTTCTTTAATCCTACCGCAAATAACTCATATTATTGGCCTCATCCCCAGAGTTTGTGATCCAGTAGCTCTGGAATGGGTCCCAAGAACCTAGTAACCTCTTAGGTGAAGGCGACACTGCTGGCCCCAGGTTCACACTTTGAGAACCACTGTTCTAGACCTTTGGTTCCCAGACCAAGGCGAAGAACCCTGGGGGACTGGGGAAATTATGGGAACTCAGACTTCCTGAATCTATGTACATCTCTTGAAGTATGAATAAATATTTCTTAGCTGTACATACACTACTATTTTTCAGATTAAATGCTGTTGTAATAAGAATTTATTTGAGTGTTAGAGCTTCATGTAGCTTTTTAAGTATGTATGTTCTTTATAAATTGGTACTGAAAATAGAACTACACTCTCAATGGAGAGGTCCTGAAACTGGAAATCATGGGAACCCTAGCTCTGTGGGCCTAATTCCTGCTTCCTGTCCAAAGGAAAGATTCTAGTGGGAAACTGTGAGTTCTCTGTCTGAACAGACCCCCACTCTGCTCTATGCATATTTCTTTTTTTCTTTTTTGGGGGACGGAGTCTCCTTCTGTTGCCCAGGCTGGAGTGCAGTGGCACAATCTTGGCTGACTGCAGCCTCTGCCCCCCCGGGCTCAAGCTATTCTCCTGCCTCAGCCTACTGAGCAGCTGGGCCTGCAGGTGCACACCACCACACCTGGCTAATTGTTACATTTTTTGTAGAGATGGGGTTTCACCATTTTTTAGAGACGGGGTTTTGTTGGCCAGGCTGGTCTCAAACTCCTGGCCTGAAGTGATACACCCGCCTCGGCCTCCCAAAGTGCTGGGATTACAGGCATGAGCCACCGTGCCTGGCCATTTGTGTGTATTTCTATCTCTGCACCTCACTTTGGTTCATCCAGTTCTGGTGTCCCCAGTCCTGGCCTGGGTGGAGCCCTTGTGCTGATGGATCAGCAACCTTGTCACAGGAATACTCATGCTGATTCCCACTGGGGGCTGGAATCATTTTTTATCCTCTTTCTTCATTCCAGGCGAGGACAGCAAGACTGGATGAACTCTAGAAATTAGTTGTTAACCAATCTTTTCCTTTGGAAGACTGAGAAATTGTAGCTGGGGAGGGGAATGGGCTGTTCAAAATGACCCCCCGCTTTGGTGGAATGGGGTCTCCTGACCTAACTCCAGTCCTCTTTCCATTCCACCAGAAAACATACTTACCAAGCTCTCATTAAATTAAGTTTTAACATTACTCAGGGTCTCTGGTCAATTTGTTTTAGGCCTTTGTGCTCGTTTCTATCTGAAGAAATAAATACATGCCTATTTGATTTTACTCTTCTCATTTAAGTGTGCTACTATTTTGAGAGTAACCAGGGAACAAAATTCTGACCCCATTAATGGGTCTCATTTTATTGATCTTTATCTTTATAGAGCTTCTTTTTTTTTTTTTCTAACTTCCTTATACACTTTGCTTTATAATTCCACCATTTAATTTTTACCTCTGGGGGAGGGCTAGGGTCTGTTTTTTCCAATCATTAAAATTATTAAAATGATGAACCGAAGCCCCTTGATTCCCCAATGGGCATATCAGAATTTCCGGGTGGGGTAGTGTGGGCAGGAAAAGTGGAGGGAGGAAGCAGAAGTGAAGAATCAAGTAGAAGAGAGAAGGGAAGGCATCTCTGAGTGGCCTCAGCGCTCCTCTGAAAGCAGACAGGGGGTGCTGAAGGGCTGTGTGGGTCCTCATTCTCCTGCCTCCGGGGCTGTTGGGAGGAGCGGGAGAGCTCCTAGAGCTAGAGAAATGGCACGAGACCATACATTCACCTTCTGGAGCTCCAAACACTCCTGGGGAATGTACATGGGGACCCCAGGGCTGTTCTGAAATGATGGCAAGGATCCAACTTGAGGTCTGCTAAAAAGTCTCTCCCCCTCTCTCCCACTTTCTAGAATTTCTCATTCATCCACTTTTTCATATGTCAGTTTCCCAGTCCTTCTCTCATCAATCACTTATTCCATTTATTTTAACTCCATCTAAAGCCTTTATTTATCCCCCTTTTTCTCTTGACACTCATCTCTTTTTGTGTGTCTACGGTGCTGAAAACTGAATGAATGACAAATTGCTTCAATTCGGAACAGACCCTTCTGCTGAGCTCCTTGGCCTCTGAGGCCGCCTATAACAGCACCTGTATCAACTCCATCTGTTTTATCTCACTTACAGCTCCAGTGGTGCTTAATTTTTCATCATGCATTTCTGTTGTCTCCTCAGTTTCCCCGTAAACATCTTTAGGAACAAGTCCATGGCCCCTGGAGCTCCTTCTCTTCACCGAGTCCCATCCTCAGCCCCTCCTGCCAGGCCCTGCCTTTAGTACAATGGAAGGAGCCTGGATCTCTGAGTGACAACATGGAGCAGAGCTCTCACTTCTGTTACTTCCACTAGAGTAAATCAACATTTTATTCTGATATGCTGAGGAAATGAGTGTGAGATTAATGCCTCCTCCCACCCCCTGAAGGCTTCTAACCTTCTCTGCGCAGTGGAATACTTTCAGCTGGGGTGGTGATGCAGCCAGGGGTGGCTTGAGTTGGGTTTACACCCAATCCCTTCCATCATCCATCCCAAATAAAAATATGCTAAGAAAAAAGAACACTGTCTAGCAAATATCAACTCAAAACAGTCTCCAGTCACCTAAACCCCCCACCACCAGCTTTCCACCTGAGTCTTTCTTTCCTTCATAGAGACTGGCTGCTGATCTAGGAAGATCTTTCCCTCCATTCTCCATTTACACAATTTATGTATTTGCCGCAACTGAAAAAAAAAATTATCTTTCTTTTTTGAGTAATGATTGTCAGGCACTGAGCTAATAGCTAGTGACAGGGAAGATAACTTCACAGGCTTTGTCCTTGAGGAGATGAAGGCAAAGGAGAAT
This sequence comes from Alouatta palliata, assembly GCA_004027835.1. Lineage (NCBI taxonomy): Eukaryota > Metazoa > Chordata > Mammalia > Primates > Atelidae > Alouatta > Alouatta palliata. The sequence continues at coordinate 81,385 of PVKV010007029.1, read as the reverse complement.
GACAAGTAAACAAACACAATTCAAAAGACATTCATCTTAAAATATATTTAATTTAATTTTAATTTAATTTCATTTCATTTTTTAAGACGAAGTCTCGATCTGTCACCCAGACTGGAGTGCAGTGGTTCGATCTGGGCTCACTGCAACCTCTGCCTCCTGGTTTCAAGTAATTCTCCTGCCTCAGCCTCCTGAGTAGCTGGGACTAGTGGCACATGCCACCACACCCAGCAAATTTTCGTATTTTTAGTAGAGACGAAGTTTCACTATATTGGCCAGGCTGGTCTCGAACTCCTGACCTCATGACCCACTTCGGCCTCCCAAAGTGCTGGGATTACAGGCATGGGCCATCGTGCCTGGCCTATTTTTTATTTTATTTTTTAAAGAGATGAGGTCTGTGTTGCCCAAGTTGGTCTCAAACTCTTAAACTCAAGTGATCCTCCCACCTCAGCTTCCCAAAGTGCTAGGATTACAGGCATAAGCCATCATGGCTGGGCTTAAAATGTATTTTAGCAAGTACAGACTGTGTGTCAGGCATCATTACAGGTGTTGGGTCACAGCAGAGAATAATAAAAAAGTTCAATAATAGAAAAGAACCCTGATAGGGCTGATAGTATTTACCCATTGTCGCAGTTTAGGTTCTCCAAGGAAATGGACTCTGAGATTGGGATTTAGTGCACAGGATGTTTCTCTTTTTAAAATTTCTTTTAAAATTATTATTAATTTTTTTTTTTTTAGAGACAAGGCCTCGCTATGTTGCCCAGGCTGGTCTTGAACTTCTGGACTCAGGTGATCATCCTACCTCGGCCTTCCAAAATGCTGGGATTATAAGCAAGAGCCACCACATCCGGCCTGCAGAATGTTTCTTAAGCGGTGCTCTTGGGAATATCTTTGGAGAGGAGGGAAAAGCCAGATTAGGCAGAGGCGAAAGTCTAGCTGCAAAGCGAACTCAACAACAGAATTGGCCAATCCCACAAGGGCCTGGAACTGAAATACTCCATATCAGATCTGTCCTGTTTTGGGTCAAAATGACTAGAAATGTATACTCCCACCTTGGTCAGTAATTGGATAAGGGCCATTCCAGGAAGGATGATGTGGCCTTGGGCAAGGTAGCTCTTTGCAGCTACGATGATTCCTGAAGGCGCTGACAGTTAAAGGCTGTCAACAGAGAGCCCTTCCTGCAGCTGGGGCAAGAAGTGCTTCATTAAAGGGAGAATTGGGAGATGCACCACTGTGTCTATAGCATCCATTACATGGAGGAAGGAGGGGATATTCAGAGAACTCTCTTGTACACCAACATCTGTGTCTCTTTTTCTTGTTGGGGTACTAGTAGACTGACTTTCCAAGAGCTCTTTCATCTACTGGAGCTCTGCGACTAGTTCTTGTCAATGGACACACCCTTGCAGGCTTACCCTAAGAACTTCCACGAGATTCTTCATAATCTCTTTTTCCTTACCTGCCAACCAGTTATCTGAACCCAGCGAAAAGGTTCAGTGCCCTAACAGGCACCCAAGCCACACAATGGAAGAAGCATGGATCTCTGAGTGACAACATGGAGCAGAGCTCTCAGTTCTCTTACTTCCACTAGAGTCAATCAACATTTCGTTCTGATATGAGAGGGGGAACATGTTTATTTTGTATTAATTGTTACGTTCCACTGAGATTCGGCAGCTGTTTGTTTCAGCAATTAGTATCTCTTGACTAATAATTCATTTCCTGAAATGGGACACTTCCACGACAAAAACTAAAATATGAAGGCTGAGCAAAAAGGAAAGAGATGTAGTGGGTTAGGTAACTGGAGATCCATGTCATACTCAAAATATTCAGTAAAAACTATTGCCTATGATAACCTGGAAGTCAAAAACTATGCTGTAGTAGAGGAGGATGGAAATGAATAAACAAGAATATTATGCTATGTGTTGGATGTTGTTGGCTGCATTAAGCAAGACATTCCAAGAAAAATAATGAGCTCAGAAAAGAACTGGTCAATTCACAAGAAGAAATGAAATAGAATGGAAAGAATCAGAAATTCAGGACATGCAACGATGGGGAAAAAAATGACCTCTTCTAAAAAACTCCTTCCTCTTTGGGCTTTATTTTTCTGCCTCCCCAGATAAAATTAATCTCATATTAGTGGAGATCTAGTAACTGTTGTAATTAACAATCGCCTGTGTTTAGTACATGAAAGTTTCTCTCTTAGACACTGTTCAGTGTCTGAATTTTAAAAGATTTTGAACAATGAAGACCCAGTAAATCTTTCTTGTCAGCTAAACACAGTGAATCACCCCTGGGGCAAAAATCAACTCATGCATTGTACCTTTCTACCCAAGCCTGATAGCCTCAACGTAGCCATCATTGTTAGGAAAGAACGGCATGAGGAGGCAAACAGAATGAAGGCAGGGTAATTTATAGCTTCAATGCTATCCCCATCAAGCTGCCATTGACTTTCTTGACAGAATTGGAAAAAAACTACTTTAAATTTCATATGGAACCAAAAAAGAGCCCACATAGCCAAGACAATCCTAAGCAAAAAGAACAAAGCTGGAGGCACCATACAACCTGACTTCAAACTATACTACAAGGCTACAGTAACAAAAATAGTGTGGTACCGGTACCAAAACAATATGTAGACCAATGGAACAGAACAGAGGCCTCAGAAGTAACATCACACATCTACAGCCATCTGACCTTTGTCAAAACTGACAAAAACAATCAATGGGGAAAGAATTCCCTATTTTATAAATGGTGTTGGGAAAACTGGCTAGCCATATGGAGAAAGCAGAAACTGGATCTCTTCCTTATACCTTATACAAAAATTAACTCAAGATGGATTAAAGATTTAAACATAAGACCTAAAACCATAAAAACCCTAGAATAGAACCTAGGCAATACCATTCAGGACATAGGCATGGGCAAAGACTTCATGACTAAAACACCAAAAGCGATGGCAACAAAAGCCAAAATAGACAAATGGGATCTAATTAAACTAAAGAGCTTCTGCACAGCAAAAGAAACTATCATCAAAATGAACAGGCAGCCTACGGAATGGGAGAAAAATTTTGCAATCTATCCGTCTGACAAAGGATTAATATCCAGAATCTACAAATAAAATTTACAAGAAAAAAAAAACCAACAACCCCATCAAAAAGGATATGAACAGATACGTCTTAAAAGAAGACATTTATAAAGCCAACAAACATACGAAAAAAAGCTCATCATCACTGATCATTAGAAATGCAAATTAAAACCACGTTGAGATACCATCTCACACCAGTTAGAATGCTGATCATTAAAGAGTTAGGAGACAACAGATGCTGGAGAAGATGTGGAGAAATAGAGAAATTTTTGCACTGTTGGTGGGAGTGTGAATTAGTTCAAGCATTGTGGAAGACAGTGTGGTCATTCCTCAAGGATCCAGTAATAGAAATACCATTTGACCCAGTAATCCCATTACTGGGTATATATCCACAGGATTATAAATCATTCTAATATAAAGACACATGCACTTGTATGTTTATTGTGGTGCTGTTCACAATAGCAAAGACTTGGAACCAACCCAAATGCCCATCAATGATAGACTACATTAAAAAAATGTGGCACATATACACCATGGAATACTATGCAGCCATAAAAAGGATGAGTTCAAGTCCTGTGCAGGGATATGAATGAAGCTGGAAACCATCATTCTCAGCAAACGGACACAAGAACAAAAAACCAAATACCGCACGTTCTCACTCATAAATGGGAGTTGAACAATGAGAATATAGGGAGGGGAACATCACACACTGGGGCCTGTTGGGGGGAGGGGGCTAGGGGAGGGATAGCATTAGGAGAAATACCTAATATAGATGAGCAGTTGACGGGTGCCGCAAACCACCATGGCACATGTATACCTATGTTCTGCACATGTACTCCAGAATTTACAGTATAATAAAAAAATCTTAAAAGGTAATTTTTGAGATTGTGAAATGCGTGTGTGATGGTGAGATTTTTGCATCTGCAGAAGCTTGCTGTCACTTGATTGACATGGCTTCAAAGGCTGGTTCTGTGGAGAGCCACCCCGCCCAGGTGCTCAGTCTAGAGTTGAGATCCGCCCCAGGGTTCTGGCTGCAGAGGTCAAGAGCTGGCCTCCTTCAAACAATTCTAGTCAAGTGTGCTTTCCAGAAACGGAAATCTTTACTATTTTAGCACGAATAGATACATAAACACACATTGTACACATTCGTCTCCCCAACCCCTGCAGAAGAAAACACCCTACTAGAGGACATAATCTGGAATGAGGCTGAGGGAAATGTCAGTGCTTTGATGCTGGCCTCATAGAGGCAGTGTCGCATCGTGGTTAGTCACCTGGGCTTTGGCATCAGGCTGTCAGGTTCAGAAACTCTGCGGACCACCGGGCAGCTGCCTGTGGCTTGGGGAAGTTAATTCGGCTCTCTGAGCATCCGTTTCTCCATCTATAGATAGATGTGGTGATAACAGTAACGTCACTTCCTTCTATCTCTTTCCTCTATGCATGAAACATGCATAGAAAACACTTAGCAGAGCCCATAGTAAACACGCCATCAGGATTAGCCATGATTACCTCCTCCTGTTAAATTGGACTTTCCTTCCTCCAACTCCCCTTTATTGAAGCTTTGGTTGTTGGTGAGCTTATTTGCGGGACCCTTGTGCCCCCCCAGGGTCCTCTGGATTCTCCTGCCTGTGTTCTTCTCCTTGCTGCCCAGACGCCAACACCGACTGTCCTGCTGAGCGCAGCGCTGAGCGTGGCTGCGTGCTTTCCACCTGGACATCAACCAGTTTCCATTCTGGGAAATTTCCTCTTCTTCCTCGGCTTTCATTTCCACCCACTCAAAACATTTGTGAGTTATTTTCTTTGTTGAACAAACATCGAGTATGTGTGTAATACAGTTTCACATTTCCAGCCTAATTATTCTTCTAAACCATCACTTAACTGCCATGTCATGTTTACTGATTTTATAACAACTGTATATATAATTAATCAGTGTACTTTGGATTACTAGTTTTTGATATGCTCTATATTTGTTAGTCCTTGGAAATCTTGATGAACAAACTATCATGCTTACATAATATGATAATGACATGGAAATAGGTTCCCTGCAAACATAGGGAAAAGCTGCCAAGAGGGCCTTAGCTCTCCTGTCTCGGCTCTGGGGGCTCTCGGCTTGGATCCTGTCATCTGGAGACACTGGAATGAGCGTGTTATCCAGCAGACCTCAGTGAGCTTTGGGGGAAGACCCAGAAAGGCCCTACCTGCATGAGACAGCCCAGCCTTTCCCTTTCTCTGGCACTTGGTTGGCCTCTCCTGGCAAAACAACTCTGCCTGGGTTCAGCCACCATCTGGATGCTGGGCCCACCCCAGACCCTCTAGAGAGGAAGGCTCCATGCAAGACGGCCTGTGGTATCTGCTGACGAGAAGCAGCTCCTGTCTGCTTTATCAGCAACCCCAAACGACCCCCGCTCTCACGTGTGCTTGAGAAAGGCTTCCTGCTTGTGCAGAATCTACACAGGGGTTGGTGGGAGTGTAGAGCCTCCATAGGAGTGTGTGTGTAAGTGGAATGTCAGGTGGAGTCTCTTCAACCTCTCTCTCTTCTCTCTCTCTCAAAGATTATTTGACTTGGATTCTCACAATGCTATCACAAGCAATGTCCCAAATGATTCTCCGCACAGCCCAGGGAACTGCACAAGGGAAGAAGCTTGTGAATCACACGCCAAATGTGCAAGAGGCCAGAGGCTGTGCTCTGCCTCTCATCTCACGGGAAGGGACAGGCACTCAGGACCGCTGTCCCACCTCCTCTCCCTCCAACCCACACTTTGAAGAGCTATGACCTTGTCCTTATGGGCATTACAGGACCTCCTGGCTCCCTGAAGCCTGAGGCCCAAGTCCCTCACTTTTACGTGCTTTGATGGTCTTGGCACCCACTTCATTATTTGTTCGTTCATTTGTTCATTCATTCATTCATTCATTCATAGAACATTTTCTGAGTTTTCTGGAAGGAGACGGGACACATTGGAAGTCTAGATGTCTGGGAATGATCAGACCAGATCAGTGTGGATAGTGGACTGAGGAGTTGGAGGGTTGGAGTCTGAGGCAAGGAGACCTGTTAGAAGGGTGTATCAGTCAGGGTTCTCTAAAGGGACAGAACTAACAGGATAGGTAGATATACAAAGGGGTGTTTGTTAAGTGTTAACTCACACCATCACAAGGTCCCACAGTAGGCCATCTGCAAGCTAAGAAGCAAGGAAACCAGTCCACGTCCCAAAACTGAAGAACTTGGAGTCATATTAACCATCACCAAGGGTGCTGTCAATGTAGAGGAGAAAGGGTCAAGTCCTAAAGAAAGGTGGTAGCAGGGTGGTCAGCGTGGCTGGGGAAGCACCATGGGTCAAAGTAGCCAAAGCCCATGGTTTTCAGCCCCAGTTTTAGAGTCAGATACCTTCCCCCAACGCTGCCGATATGTCCCCTTCCGCGGGAGTGGTTCTGAGGCTCCGCTCAGGGCATGCATACTCCCTTTCTCCAAGGCCATTAGTTACCAACTCTGGCTTCCACCGGCCACTCCCAGGCCTTTTTCTCCAGACCTCGTTATTTTCACAACAACATTCTTCGGGCCCCTTGTGGCAGTCTGTTGCTAATTAAAAGGGTCTGGGCTGCAGCTGCATCCCCATCTTCCTCCCAGATAGTGTGTTAAACCCATTTCCGAAGTCTGGATGGAAGTGACTCGTTTTGCAGAATCCTGAGAATAGATAATATTGGTTGCCTTTAGGGTCTCCTTTGTTGGCCTACCCACCCCCTATTTTTATTGCTTTCTTGGGGTTTAAGAATCTTGACTCCATCTTTCCATACAGGCCTCCACTTTATTGGGAAACGCCAATTACTGATTCAATAAAAGAGATGTGTGCTAATTTGCAGGGCACTGTAAGGCAGAACATGGCCTGGTACTGAACGTTCCAATTGAAATTAATAAGGAAGAAAACTAGATAAAAAATTAAAAAGCCAGGGGCAGTAGCATTGCCTGTAGTCCTAGATACTCTGGAGGCTGAGGTGGGAGGATCACTTGAGCCCAGGGGTTCGAGGTCAGCCTAGGCAACATAGTGAGACCCCCATCTCTTATAAAAAAAATTGTATTGAAATTAATAAGAAAAAAATGTTAGGATGGGCAATGAATAAACGTTGCTGTTTTCAGTTTTTGAGACGAGAAAGGAAATTGAATATGGGAATAGCCCAAAATATGGAGAGTTTCAAAGGCGTGTGGTGCCAGAAGAACCACTGCTTGCTGCAGAGAGCAGGTTGAACACGGAGTTTGTGTCCCCAAGTTTGAGACGCTGTCCCATTGCCTGGCTCCAGCTGACAAGGGCTTTGGAATGGGCAAAAGTGAGTCCTGGGCCGCACTGCAGCTTCCAGGCTCATCTGGCCTTGGCGGAGGGGGGAGACTGAAGAAGGGAGTGAGGGGAGAAGAAAAGAGTGGTTTGGTGGGAAGAGGAAGCTTAAACATAGTCACCTCGGACACTGACACCGGGAGGGAAATAGAGGGTCTCACTTTCAAGAGTCCTCCCCATTTTCATGAAGTCTGTTTTAACATAAAATCAGACAATCTTAAACTAAAAAGAGATAGGAGAAGGGGCGTGGTCCAATCACTACCTAAGAATGTTTGAATCTCTCTGCCACAGCCTTGACAACAGGCTCTGTCTTCTGCTCAAGCACTTCCAGAAACAGATTGCGCGCCGCCTCCCAGAGGAGCACAGGCGTCGTCGTCGGCAACCCTGGGAAAAGCACTTAATCACGCCTTGTGTTCTGTCTCTGCGGCTTCGCCTGCCCGTCCCAGCTCAGACGAATAGAGCCCCAGAACACAAGTGGACGGCTCTTCCTAGGATGTCCTTCCAGGTCTCTTCTGCCGTTTCTCCCTCACTCCAACCCCCAAGGATCCCCAGCCTTCCTCAGATGGCTCAGTCTTCTGCCTGTCATCACCTGGAAGCAACCCGGCATGTCATTGTCCCTACTACTGGGTGATGCGGAGCGCCTCGCCTGACCCTCCCGATAGGCCAGGTCTGCACAGCAGAGAGCGAGCTGCTTCCTTCACTACAGGCACCACTGCTCTCCTGTGCCCCGGGTGCTCCAGCTGGCTCCTCTCGCAGCTGATTGAGCCTGCATCTGGTGGACCACAAGCCTTCCTCGGGTGTGCTGACCCCAACTCCAGGGCCTCTGTCCGGCAGGCTTTGCAGATCCCCAGAGTGGCTTCAGTCCTCTTCTAGCCAGAGAGTGGAGAGAAGGGGCCAGTCGGCAGCTCAGTCTGCCCAAGGCAAGAGTCAACGTTGAAGAAGGAACAGAAAGTGGTGGAGGGTCGCCAGCCCCAACCTGGGGAAACAGAGACGGAGAGCTGTGGGGTGCTGGGAAACGCCGCTCACTGGCAGTCAGGACGCATGGGTCCCGTCTCGGCAAGCCTCTCCACCTCCTCTTTGGAAACACTTTTGCCTCCCTCCCAGGGAGAAGGAATCCAGCCGCTCCTACCACCAGGGATGAAGATGGGTCTACAGCTGTTTGTGGCCAGTGGTGGGACTTTTTCATTTCTCTGGCCCTGTGGCTTATCACAGTCCCCTGGCCATAGCTGTGCTCAGCATCTATCTTTCCACAAAACAGTGAGGTGAAGGAATGCTGGGACTCGCCAGGTCTCTGACGGTCTCTCCCTTCTCATGGCCTCAAGCCATGGGTTTGTGGCAGATTGGCTCATCCCTGTGTAAGCTCTGTCTTCTGCTCAAACACCTCCAGGAACAGACTGCTCGCCACCTCCCAGAGGAGCACAGCTGTTGTAAAGTACTTAATCACCCCTTGTGTTCTGCGTCTCTGCAGCTCCGCCTGCCTGTACCAGCTCAAACGAACAGGGCCTCAGAGCGGGTCCACCCCAACTTCTCTTTACTGTGAGCCTGTATCGTTTTAGCATGTGCACGGGGCAATCATCGGTGTGTAAGGAGAATAGGGTGAGCCAAGTATGGAAACTCAGCAGTTCATTCTAGGAGGATTTGATCTGTGTTTAGAATTTGCCTTTCTTTCCTGTCTTTTACGGTAGGGTGGATCTTTGATAAAATAGAGGCATCCCAAAAAGCAGAGGCCAAGCTAACTGCCCTGAAGTTCAATCTCTCTCCTGTTTACTCAGAGGAACTCTGTAAACCCTGTCTGCAGCTGATGGAAGCCATAAGCTTTATCCTGTAAAAATATGGGATAGCAGCTCAACCCTCAGCAATTCACCCCACTTTTGAGGGGCCAGTGGCTTGAATGACAATAGAAAAGTTAATTGGTTAAATATGCCCTTTAGTAATGATAATTTTTCTGAAATGCCTTTATTGAGGCATTTTGAAAACCACATCTGGACAGTGAGAGGGGGCAGTGCAGGGGAGCAGGGTAACTTTAAACCATGAGACAAACAGATTTTTTTTTTTTTTTTGAGTCGGAGTCTCGCTCTGTCTCCAGGCTGCAGTGCAGTGGCGTGATCTCGGCTCACTGCAACCTCCGCCTCCCGGGTTCAAGCGATTCTCCTGCCTCAACCTCCCAAGTAGCTGGGACTACAGGCATGCACCACCATGCCCAGCTAATTTTTGTATTTTTAGTAAAGACGGGGTTTCACCACTTTGGCCAGTATGGTCTCGATCTCTTGACCTCGTGATCCGCCCGCCTCAACCTCACAAAGGGCTGGGATTACAGGCGTGAGCCACCACTCCCCGCCGACACAAAAAGATTTTTAAGATCTCTCCAGATCCCTCCACGCAATGCTATTCGCTGGGTGCCAGGATCCGGGTTCAGAGCTTTGCTTCCTGTCAGACCCTCTCAGCGACTCCATGAACTGTTCTGTGGCTAGACACACCTTACAGATGAGGAAACTGAGGCTCAGGGCTGTTCAGTGTCAGAGCTGAGGTCACGTGGTCATTAAGCATGGAGCCAGTATTTAAGCTCGGAGTTTCACTCCGGAGCCTGCGCCATTCGCCACCGCTCTGTAGCTGGGTTCAGAGCACAGGATGTTTTTCGCAAGCCTGCAGTAGTTCGGAAGCTATGAATGGGGTGCGTGTGTGTGTGTTTTAGAAAATGTATGTTTTTTAGAAAAGCTAAAAACTAAATTTACTTAATCTGTATTTTGAAAAGCATCAAAAATGAGAAACATGGGGTTTTTTTTTTTTTTTTCTGTTTTTTTGTTTGTTTGTTTTTAAAGGAATAGAAAAGGCTGAGTGCAGTGGCTCACGCCTGTGATCCCAACACTTTGAGAGGCCAAGGTGGGCGGATCTCCTGAGGTCAGGAGTTCAAGACCAGTCTGGGCAACATGGTGAAACCCTGTCTCTACTAAAAATACAAAAATTAGCCAGGCGTGGTGGCAGGTGCCTGTAATCCCAGCTACTTGGGAGGTTGAGGCAGGAGAATAGCTTGAACCCAGGAGGTGGAGGTTGCAGTAAGCTGAGATCACGCCACTGCACTCTAGCCTGGATGACAGAGCAGGACTCCATCTCAAAATAAATAACAAAAAATTCTAACTTATTCTATAATTTAGTCCATCCATAAACTCTCTCCAATCTTTTAGCTTAAAGAGGCATATAACACAGGGGAAACCCAGCAAACTAATGAAAAGCCTAGACAATGATGAATAAATAACTTAACTGACGAGCCAAGGGATGCTGGCTCCCAGGAGTTTATTAGACACCTAGACAGACTGTTTTCTAGCTCTCGTGAGCAAGCGTCTCCCACTTGCCAGGCCTTGCGCTGAGTGCTTTAGCAAGTTATTGCACTGAACCTTTACAATAACTCATCTCTGATGAGAAACTGAAGTCCAGAGAGGGCAGTTGACTTGCCAAAGCTAAGAAACAAAAGAATTGAGATTTGCGCCGGGCCTGTCTGATTCAAGAGCCTGAGCGCCTTCCTCCAGACACAGTGCACTGCCAGCGTCCACAGTCCCTCGAAAATTCGGCTCAGGGCGAGAGCTAGTATCATGACCCCTGGGAGAGAATGAGACCAGAGGACAGCTTTAGAAAATGATCCTCTTGCCCCATGCCCACGAGTGTCTCGGGACCCGCCTCCAGGTCAGTCCCCAGCCCTGTTAGCAGCAGTGAGCAAGCCCAAATGGGCAGAGGGGATGAGAGAATGACCAGCAAAGGCAGGGGCAAGAAGGAAAGGAGAGCTATTAGGTCAGACAGACGGGGTTCGAATCCCAGTGCCTCCAGGTGCTAGTTGGAATAGCTTCAGTCAAATTATTTGGCACTAAGCCTCAGTTTCCTCATCTATAATTTTATAGATGAATTTACCTGAGAGGGCTTTGCAAGGATTAAATGAGATGAGAAGCAAAAAGCGCTTAGCAATGTAGTTTCTATACATTATACCATTTCTATACTTACTAATTTTTAGGAAAATGACAAGAGGCAAAGAAAAGAGAGAGAACAAAGAAGTCCCAGCATGGGGAAGATTGCCTCTGCACCCGCCATCTGAAAGCCTCTGGTTTACCCAGCCCTGGGCTCTGCAGGGCTGTGAAAAGATGTCCATGCATTTGTTAATTTTTTTTTTTTTTTTTTTTTTTTTGAGATGGAATTTCGTTCTTGTTGCCGAAGCTGGAGTGTAATGGCACAATCTTAGCTCACTGCAACCTCCACCTCCTGGGTTCAAGCCATTATCCTGCCTCAGCCTCCCAAGTAACTGGGATTACAGGCATGCACCACCATGCCTGGCTAATTTTGCATTTTTTTTTTTTTTTAAGTAGACATGGGGTTTCTCCATGTTGGTCAGGCTGGTCTTGAACTCCCGACCTCAGGGGATCCACAAGCCTCGGCCTCCCAAAGTGCTGGGATTACAGGCATGAGTTACTGCATCTGGCCCATTTGTTCATTCTTAACCCTAACTTAGTGAACCAATGCCAGCTGCTGGCTTAGTTTGTGCAGGGATAGGGGAGGGCGCCCAGTGACAAGACAAGATCTTCACCCTCCTAGACCTTCCCCCAATCTGGTGGGGGTCATAAGATGTACACACACGCCACCACCACCACCTAGGCGTGGCCATCCCATCCGGCTTGACCTGGAGAAGGGCCAGGCTGGGGATGTCCAAAGCCATATCTGCAGTGCTCACGCTGCCCTTACTGAGAAGGAGCTGTGGTAAACCCTCGAGTGTTAGTCCCCAAATTCCATTTAGCTCAGTCACGCACGGTGAACATGTGAACGTCGAATGTGCCGACCTTCTGTAAATGTAAAGTATTTCAAGAAAAATCATGAAGGAAAGGCCACCAGAAAACTTCCATCCACCTTCCACCCAGCGTCAGTGTCACCCAGTGTCTGCTGAACCACCTCTGGCTCCCAGAGAGAGGCAGCAGGCGAGGGAATGCTTTCCATTCCCAGCACCGGAAGAGGATGTTCATTCTCCATGGGTCCCCTTCAGCCTCTTGTGGGGATGTGCCCAGGACCTACCCACACAGGACTCAGCCAAACCCAGGGTTTCTGAGAATGGGGTGGGCCCTGGCTAACCATCGCATGTCCTAGCACTAAGGGTCCTGCCTCGATAAGGACTGCAGGACTCTCACTATCTGAAACACAGAGCTCTGCTGGAGCATGGATACTCACCGTCAAATGCTTTAGGAGGAAAACAAATTTCGTCTTCTTTTCTGATGTGATGTTTTCTATGGGGCTAAGGGTGTGGGATGCGGGTTTCCAGCTCTGAGGCAGGTCATGTCCTTGCAGGAACAGGGGCATGCGTATGTGGAAGCTGCCTTTATAAATGGCTCATGGTCATGGCCCTGGAAGAGCCCGGCGCCTGCCTGATGTCAGGTCTGGAGAATTCATCAGGGCTGTGCTATGATGCCTGCGGCTGAGAATGAGCCATCTCACCCTGAGTTCCCTCCACACTGTCTGCTGGGGTGGAAGACAGGAACAGCACAGCCTGCGATGGGAATCTGCCCACCCGGGGCGGAGGTATGGGAAGGCAGTGTTGTGCACTGGCCTCTCACTTGCGGGGCAGGTTTTGCCCAAGGGTTTCAAAGGTTGTGAGTCACAGTCATTTTCCAAGCCTCCTACCTCCTTTGAAGAGGTGCCCCAGATCATATTCGCATCTTCCCTGCAGACGGGCTCCTTCTCCTGACTCCCCGTGTGATCCAGAACTTCCTAAGTCTCCGAACTCTTCAGACTCCAATTGGCAAAACGGGAAAGCCGCCACACTAGTGCTGGCCCTGTGATCCCCATAGCAGAAATGGAGGAAGGGCTCAGCCTTCAGAGTCCTGAGCTTTTAGATGGGGCCTCAGAGCTCAGAGCCTGGGCCCAACCTCTGCTTCCAAAGGTACTGAACAGTCAGGGCGGAGAGACCGTACAGGTGATTTGGCCTGTTGTCTCTCACGCCCCAGCGGAGGCTTCCGTAATGACATCCACCCTCTATGCAGCAATTCCTCAGTGCCAAGCACTTTACTGGCTGATTTTTATGGAGTAGTTCACTGAAGCCTCTGGAACAACATTAGAAACTAGCAGTTATCCAACCTGTTTTCAGATGAGGACACTGGAACTCAGAGACTGCATTTGCCTTGTTCGATGTCACGCTGCCCCTACAAAGCATTGACAAGGATCAGATTTCATAGCTATCTGATGCCAAATGTCACATTCTGTCTTTTTGTGCTGCCTGTCTATGCACCGTCCTACCAGGCATTTGACCTCATGGCCTCAGACTGGGAGTCTGCACCATCGGACCCCTGGTTCTCAGCCCTTAAGACTAAGACGGGGTCACACCACTAGCTTTCCTGGTGCTCCAGCTTAGAGATGGTATTTCATGAGACTTCTCAGCCTCTATAATCACATGAGCCAATTTTCATAATAAATCTCCTTTTATGTCTATCAAACTATCCATCCATCCATCCATCTATCTATTCTATTGGTTCTGTTTCTCAGGAGAACCCTAATACATGGAAATTCTTATTTTTCCTTCCACTTTTTTCACTTCTTTTGAGTCAATTCCAGCTGCATGGCTTTTTCATTTGTTTTTGTTTTTGTTTTTGTTTTTCTGAGACGGAGTCTTGCTCTGTCGTCCAGGCTAGAGTACAATGGCATGATCTCTGCTTACTGCAACATCCACCTCCCAGTTTCAAGCCATTCTCCTGCCTCAGCCTCCCGAGTAGCTGGGATTACAGGTACCCGCCACCATGTCCAGCTAATTTTTGTATTTTTAGTAGAGATGGGGTTTCACCATGTCGGTCAGGCTGGTCTTGAACTCCTGACCTCAGGTGATCGGCCCCCCTTGGCCTCGCAAAGTGCTGGGATTACAGGGGTGAGCCACTGGACCTGGCTTGTTTTGCTTGTTCGTTTTTGTCACTCATGTCATCCTCCTTTAAAATTATTTTAGTTTTGCTAGAGTACTGTCTCAACATCTGTTTTCATTTAAGTGTTACGACTGGTAAGGCGGTAGGCTCCCAAAAGATGTTCACATCCTAATCCCTGGAGCCTGTGAGTGTTAGTTTATATGGCAAAAAGGGTCTTTGCAGATGTGATGAAGTTAAGGGTTTTGAGATGGGGAGATAATCTTGCATTAATCAAGTGGGCCCTAAATACAATCACAAATATCATTATAAGAAAGAGGTAGATGGTGATTTCTCACACAGACACAGAGGAGAAGATGATTTGAAAATGGATCGGGGAGAGATTTGAAGATACTGGCCCTAAAGATTTGAGTGGTGCAGCCACAAGCCAAAGAATGCTTGCTACGAGGAGAGCAGGAAGGGGAAAGGGAAGGTTCTCTCCTAGAACCTCCAGAGGAAACCTGGCATTGCCTATGCCTGGATTTTGGCCCAGGGATACTAACTTCAGACTTCTGTCCTCCAGGATGATAAGAGAATACATTTCTGTTGTTTTAAGCCACCATTTATGATAATTTGTTGCAGCAGCCACAGAAAATGGATAGAGTAACACTAATTTCTTATACACCTCAGGATAACTTTCTGAGCACTAACCTCTTATTTCCAATTTGACAGGGTATAAAATTCTGTCTCTTATACTAAAGATCATTTTTCTGTATAACTTTCAGGACATTACACTATGAATTTCTAGCATCCAGGGTAGCAGATAAAAAGAAATCTATGGGCCAGGTGTGGTGTCTGATGCCTGTAATCCCAGCACTTTGGGAGGCCGAGACAGGTGGATCACAAGATCAGGAGTTCAAGATCAGCCTGGCCAAGATGGTGAAACCCCGTCTCTACCAAAAATACAAAGATTAGCCAGGTATGGTGGTGGGCACCTATAATCCCAGCTGAGACAGAGAATTGCTCGAACCTGGGAGGCAGAGGTTGCAGTTATCCGAGACCGCACCACTGCACTCCAGCCTGGGTGACAGAGTACGACTCTGTCTCAAAAAAAAAAAGAAAAGAAATTTCATGTCAGTATGAATCTTGTTATTTTTCAAGATACCTAGTTTTCCCTGCTCTATAAACTTACATGCTTTTTATCTTTATCCTTAGAGCTCTGTTGTTCCATCAGTGTGTCTTTAGTTCATAAATCTTTGACATCTGTGGACTGTTTGAACCTGAAGACTCCTGCCTTCTTCAGTTCCGGAAATGTTTCTTCTATTTGTTTTATGTCCATTTTCTATTAAAACTTTTGCTAACAGATGGAAAGGCTTCTCATCTATTTTTTTATTTCTCTTGACTTTTCTCTGATATTTTCTCCTTGTACTTTTGCTGTATATTTCGGAAATTTCCTTTCCAAATGACCAATTTGGTTCTCAGTCTTGTCTGTTACATTATTTAGCCTATCCCATTGAATTTTTTATTTCACCAATCATGCTCTGAATTTCTAGAAGACCTTTGTTTCTTGTCCTTAGCTCTTCGCGTAGCAGACTACTCTTGCGTTATGGATACAATAGACTCTTGGTCTCTTTGAGGATACTATTTACAATTTTTTAAAATGCTCTTACTAGCATCTCAAATTATGTCTGATTCTTCCAGGGCTACCTGGCTTTTATTCATGATTTTAGTGTCCCTCCAATGTCAAGAGAAAGTAGACAGAAGGGTGTGAGTTCAGAAAACACACTCAAATTTTAAAAGAGAGGCACATGCACAGTTCGGAAACTATACATATCCATGAAGAGGTAAACATACCCCACAGTGTGAGAAAACCAAAAGTGGTTCTGTCGCGAGTCATACCCTACCCCCTACAGACACCCCATCTCCATCCACACACTTTGAGAATCAGTGGCCCAGATCGGTGATCTGATAGAACATTGAAATCCACTAAAGAAGTTTTAAAAAGTATCTGGGCCTAGGAATCCCCAGGTAGAGCTAGCGCAAGATTGTGAACCCCTGGAAGAGACTCTCTGTGAGGCCTTGTCTTTGTAACTGTGGGCCATGGACCAGCAGCGCTGGCATGGCTGGGGATGTGTTAGACGTACAGAATCTCAGTCCCCTCCCCTGGCCAATGTTCCAAATCGGACTGTGCACTTAAAAGAGATCCTCAGCGATTGGTAGGCACATGAAAGTTGACCAGCACTCCTTTACGGGAGATTATACAACAGCATGGTGTATTTCGAGTGGGACCTCCGGAGCCTGAAACAGCTGAACGTGAATCCCAAGTCTTGCTTAACTAATTCATGAGCACTGGCTGCAGGGCACTCAGCACAGTGCCTGCCACTGCCAGAAGCGCGACAACATTCTTCCCTCCCTCAACTACTTCTTTCAAGATTATTTTTTCAGGTCTGAGAGAGTGCGACTCTTCAGCAGAAATATTTTTCCGATGCCTCCATTCCTCTCCTGTCTGTGAAGCAGCTGATGGATCACAATCGCCCTCTTTGATCTTTCTCCTCCTGGTACCATCACATCACTCTCTCTAGCACTGTCTTAAGCGATGGCTTCTGGCCTCACTTGCAAAACTTAATATTGAAATTCTTTTGATATTCAAGCTTCTTTGAAGTAAACCCAATCTGTATTCCAGAGGTAAAAAGACATACCACATCACGGCTCTTTCGCATAGGAACCTCGAGTGTCCGTCAGAGAGACAGCTGTGCTCTCTGCTCTGCTGGTTCTGTTTTCCCTGCGAGCTCTCTGGAGAAGCATGAGAAATCGATTCTGCGTGAGATGATAACACCATCCTGTGGCTGCAATTCATGTGAAGGACACCTTTGATTCAGTACCCATTCGCTCTTATGGAGCTCACAGTGAACTTTCTCTTGTACTTTCCGATGTGTCCACACTCCCCCAGCCACGCTTGAGGCTTGGGTTCAAGGCAGAGACGTCTGTTTCTGTTTTACAAATGAGAAAGCAAATACAGAGAGGCTGGGACACTTTCCAAAGAAGAAACAGATCTTGATGAGCCTAAGTTTCTTAACCAGATCAGTGTTTCAAGAGAATGAGAGGAAATCCTGTCTCCAGCAGCTAGTAGCATCAGGTCTGGAGACAATTAATCAGCCAGCATCCCCTTCCTGATGATACAGGCACTTCAGGAATCACCATCTGCGTTTGGTGAAAGCAAATCATCAGGTGACCCTTTCTGGGAGAACTCTTGCTCTCTCTTTCTCTTTCTCTGCTCTCCTCCTCATGCTAACTCAGGGGGCACTCCGTTTCCCAAGTCATGGACACAGTGTTTGCTTCACACATGGGCACTAATCACTTGTGATAATCACCCAAGGACCCTGAAATGGATCATGCAATGTGTGCTCTTTCCAAATCTGCGCTCTCTCTCTGTCTCTGTCCACCTCTGCCTGTCTATATCTGGCTGTCTGGCTGTCTGCCTGTCCATCTGTATATCTCTTTCTCTCTCTCTTACACACATACACACACACTCACAGGAAAACAACCTAGAACTTCTCTCAACAGCTGTTGAGTAGGACTAGAGGGCTGCCCCACTGGCAGAAGAAAAACTGAGATAAGCCATTGCACCACTGTGTTAGAACAATGTTTCTAAGTCTTCCACGTACACACAAATCTCAGTGGTGGAGAGGGTCTCGTTTAATGTCAGATTTTCATTCAGCAGGCCCGTCGTGGGGTTTGAAATTCTGCATTTCTAATAAGCTTCCTGGTCATGCCAAAACTGTTGGTCTCTGGGCCCCATGTTGAGTAGCAAGGGATTAGAATGAGCTCCCCGTCCTGTGGGGATCTGCAGGGACTACAAGAGGAGGCAGAAGTAGCCGGGGAGAGAGAGCCTGCAGGATGTGCCTGTAGAGGACGGATGCCCACAAGGCCTGTGTTGCCTCGTGATTCTGCCAATATGCCTACTTCATCAACTCAAAGGAAGGGTACTGACAAGATACTATTAATTGTATTTCACAGAATGTATCTTTAAGTCAAAGAAAAAACTCCATGCACATCTCAGTAAGGACTGTTAAGACATTTGATAAAATTTACATCAAGTTCTGAAAAAAGGGGAAGTATACTCCCTTTACATGATAATACCTCTTCTAAACCAACTGCAAACATAATACATAATGGCCATTACTAGAGACAATCTTATTAAAGTCAAGGACAGGCAACAATGTCTGTTAATTAACACTCTTCTAAGATGTGGAACCAAAGCATATAAACCAGAAATAAAAAGTGTAGCTATAGAAAAAAAAGAGGAGACACAGTTATAATTTGCAGGTGGTACCATCATCATCCCATAAAACCCAAGACTTACCAGAAAATTCTTGGAATTAATGAAAGAGCTTGATGAAGTAATAGAATATATGAGAAGTATAAAAAGCACACCTGCATGCATGCATGTCTAGTAATCAGTTCAGGAGTATGTGGGAGAAAGTTTCCTTTCACAAGTGACAATGAAAATAAGACTAAAATGTAGAAATTAACATTAATTAACATTAATTGTTCATTCTAATTTTAATTGGTTAATAATCAATAAAACATAAAACTTTACGAAGAGCTACAAAAGACTTGGGTATGGTGAGGACACCCGTGCTTCTTCATGGACAAGTGGGTCAGCAATGCTTGACCATCTGACCACATCTAAAGGTGTTGCTCAGGTGTGCTGGCGGAGAGCGCTGAGGGTGTACCTGTGACCTGCTGACTGTGAGCTTCCAGGTGAGGGGATCAGGCTAGGCCATTTTGTGGAAAATTCCTGACATCAGTCCCCCAGGGGTTTTCTCTTAGCCTGGGCTCTGCAGGAGATTCATCCACCTCCTACCTGGAGAATGTACACCTGCTGGCCTGTGTTTTGGAAGTGGAGTAGGGGAAGAAGACTGGAGTACCTCAACATTCACCATGTAAACTTTCACCTGATCCTCCTGCTCTCAGCGTGGTGCTTCTGCCGTCAGAACCCATGGTTCCCCCATCCAGTACTGCCTGTTTTACCCTTCCCGGAGAACAAAACAGCCTTCAGCAAGCATGTGGAGCAGACAGGTGCCTGATGGGGTACGGCAAGAGACTGGATCTTGGGACATCTAATTGCAACCAATCCTCTTTGGAATGCCACCTTTGCTTTTACTTTTGGGAGAATTAGATGCCACTGTCCCTGAGTACCACACAGAATCCCCACGAGGGCCTCTTCTCAAATTGCCCGAATACCAACTTAATATTCACCTTTACCATGTCTGCTAAAACCATTACTTCTTGTCCAGCTGTTTCTCAGCTTCCAAATTTTGTTGCTGTTGTCTCTTCTCTGCACTATTTGTCCTTGTACATTTATGCCTTGAAAAAAATCCAATATGTTGTCTTGAATGTTATCAGATAGCAATTAACTAAGGGGCCCAGATAAAATAAACCACCGGTATTGACTGTGTATATTATAGTGCAAATCCACTTCCAAGAGAGATGAGGAGGGAGAAGAAAAAGGCAGGGGATCAGGGGATAAGAGTGTGGCTTAGGCCATAGGGGGTTTTTGTGGGGGGAGGAGGACATGGGATGTTTTTTCTCTTAAATGACATCTTCTAAAACAGTGCATCTCCTTTGCAAAGGTGCATCTCCTTCTCAAGGGTGCATCTCCTTTGCAAGGGTGTATCTCCTTTGCCAGGGTGTATCTCCTTTGCAAGAATGCATCTCCTTTGCAATAATGCATCTCTTTTGCCAGGGTGTGTCTCCTTTGCCAGGGTGCATCTCCTTTGCCAGGGTGCATCTCCTTTGCAAGAATGCATCTCCTTTGCAAGAATGCATCTCCTTTGCAAGAATGCATCTCCTTTGCAAGGATGTATCTCCTTTGCCAGGGTGTATCTCCTTTGCAAGGATGTATCTCCTTTGCCAGGGTGTATCTCCTTTGCAAGGATGTATCTCCTTTGCCAGGGTGTATTTCCTTTGCAAGGATGTATCTCCTTTGCCAGGGTGTATCTCCTTTGCAAGAATGCATCTCCTTTGCAAGAATGCATCTCCTTTGCAAGAATGTGTCTCCTTCCCAAGGGTGCATCTCCTTTGCAAGGGTGCATCTCCTTTGCAAGGGTGCATCTCCTTTGCAAAGTAAGCTGACTCTAAGTAACAAGAGTCTTCAAAGTATTCCAACTCTTCAACCCAGTAATCTCACCATTTGAATCTATCCTGAGGAATAATTTTTAAATCTCAAATAAACCTCATAACAAAGATGTTCATCAAAACATATTTATGATAAAAAAAATTTAAGATAATTTAAATGCCCACCGTGGGGAATGTTTAAGGTGCCTGTAAGACATCCATTTGGTGAGATATATTGCACAATCATTAAAAACAATGCTTACCAAGTGTGATAAAAACATGGGAAATATTCACATTAAACAGAAAAGATGCATAAAATTAAATATGTACTATTCTCAAAAATATTGAAAAGCTTTGCCTAGAAAATGAATGAAAGGACATGCCCCAAAATGTTAACACTGAGTAATTTTATTTTTCTCTTTTTCTACTTTTCTAAAATGAGCAAGTATTTCTTCTTCAACTATACAATCCATTGGTTTTAGGATATTCACAGCTTGTGCAACCATTGCCACTGTCAATTTAGAACATTTTCATCATCTCAGAAAGAAACCCTACACGTTTTAGCTATCACCCGCAGCCCCCAACCCCCTCAGCTCCCAACCCTCTCAGCCCTAAGCAACCACTAATCTCTGGGTCTCTTTATAGATATTGTTATTCTGGATATTCTGTATAAACAGAATCATACAATATGTGGCCTTTGGCGACCGGCTTTGTCACTTTTTTCAAGGCTCATCTGTGTTGCCGCATGTATTACCACTTCATCCCTTTCTATGGCCAAATAATATTCCATTGTATAGATGTATCATATTTGTTTATCCACTCATCAGTTACAGGCATTTGGGTTATTTCTACCTTTTGTCTATTATGAATAATGCTGCTATAAACATTCATGTACAAGTTTTTGTCCAAAATGACAAATATTTTCATTTCTCTTGGGTATATCCTAGGGAATAGAATTGCTAGGTCGTATGGTGACTCTCTGTCTACTCTTTTGAAGAATGGCCCGACTGTTTTCCAAAATGCCTCCCCCATTTTACATTCCCCCCAATAAATATGAGGGTTCCAATTTCTCTACATCCTCACCAACTCTCATTATTATCTGCCATTTTTATTACAGCCTTCCTAGTGGGCATGAAGTGGTATCTCACTATGGTTTTTGTTTATATCTTCCTGATGGTTAATGACATTGACTATTTTTCATGTTCTCATGGACAATTTGTATATTTCCTTTGAAAAAAGAATGCATATTTAGATCCTTTGCCTGTTTTTTAATTGGGCTATTTGTCCTTTTATTTCATTATAGATTTGTAAGTATTTCTTCTTGCTTTGATGTTGTTATTTTTTATTGGACTTTGTTTTAGACATTCTTTTGATCTTTTGACAAATCAGAGAGCCCAGGTCAACTTCTCACACACTCTCCAGGTATTTTTTAAGAAACCAAAAAAAGCCGAAATGTTGTTCTCTAGGCAGCGACTAATTGTGGCAGATATTTGTCTATTTTGTGCCTCTTGTTGTTTTGATGGCCCAGCATCTGGAACCCTTCTCGTGTTTGCGAATTTACTACCTTATGAGTATTTATAGGAAGTAGAGCCCTTCCGCCCTGATGGACGCCAAGAAGGCCAGATTTGTGATTTTTCCAGTCTCCCCTGCAGCTAGAACACCACAGCACGGCTAAGACTCAGCCAGTCAGATTCCTACCTGCCCCAGATGTGTGCTAGGATCTGGTGAGGGGAGAAAGGAGGGTCACCAGGAAAAACATTGCAGGGATGGCAGCACCTGTGACAGTGACGTTGTACCATCAGAGGGGTGGCAGCAGGGGCAGCAGTGTGAGTGCACAGCGTCCCAGCTGCTGGTGGCAGTGGAGTGGCAGCCATGCCAGCTGAGGCTCTGTTTCCCAGCAGATGTGACAGCAGCATCCTCCAGCCTGGTTCTGAGCTGTGGTTTGGCGTGAGCCTGAGTGCTGCTAGCCTTTCTGCTCCAGCCCATTTTCTAATCTCAGATCTGCGTTTTTCCCAGTATATGCTAAAACATCCAAGATCGGTAAGTTTCTTTTTGTTTTAAATTAGCATAATTGCTTTCTATCACTGCAGTGAAGAAGCTTGACTAGCCAAAGATGACGTTTCTTTTCCTGAGAAATGCCACATTCAATGAACACTCAGAATTGAAAGAGATAACAACCACGTTGGATTGTATTTAGCATGAGAAGCTCAAACAGATGTTAGGTTCCGCTGATCCCCAACAAAATATTCTAGTTGTCAAAGCAACCCCTGCAGGCACCAAAGCACTCTAACCTAGACACAATCTGGGTAAGAAAAACAGTTTAAACACACAGAAGCAAAAGAATGTCTTGTCTACGGTGGTACAGAGTTCTGATGTATGAATACAAAATATGGCCCTTATAGCATCAGGAGGTAACCAGCTTCATAGCCCAGATGGACCAAATGCTGGTACTGACTGGGTGCATTACAGGCAGAGCACATGATTCTCAGGTGGTAGCCAGCCTCCACGATGGCCTCTCATGAGTCTAACGTCCCAGCATTCAAGCCCTATGTGGTCTCTCTTCTCGCGTTGAATCAGAGCTTCTCTGGATGACAAATAGAAATGACAGAAGTGACAGTGCATGGTGTCCAAGGCTAGGTCATAAAAGGTACTGCAGCTTCCTCCTTGGCCTTAGGATGGCTCACCCAATCTAGGGAAAGCCAGCCACCATTCTGGGAAGACACCCAAGCAGCCCGGTAGGCTGGAGAGAAACTGAGGGTCCCACCAACAGCTGATCCCCACTCCCCTGCCATGACAGTGAGCCACCCTGGAAATGGGTCCTCTGGCATCAGACAAGCCTGAAGAGGACTGCAGCCCTGCCTGACTTCTGATCACAACCTCTGAAGAGACCCCAAGCAAGAAGCACCCAGCCCAAGCTGCTCCTGCCTTCGGAATCCAGAGAGACCATGAGCGATCTTAGAGGATTATTATTACATGAAGCCTCTAAAGGTCGGTGATTTGTTATGCAGGAATGGATACATAATACAGCAACTGATCTTCCATTGAGTTCTTCTCTATTTTGGGAAAACCCAATAACTTCCACTGCATGGGCAATGGGAACACTTCAAAACTACTCATTCAGCAACTTGTATATTTAAGAATGCTGTTTTTAAGCGTGGTGCATTGCTCTGCAGAACTGGCATTTTTAAAAATAAAGCCAGATTTATTCCCCGTAGCTGTGTTGCTGGTGATGTTCTGGAGAGTTTTCTCTGTTTCTAGAGGGGTTGGAGGCATACAGAGTGCTTCCTGGTTAATGCTGGAGCTAAGGAATCCTGTAAAAAGAGATGGGCACTGGAAGGAATGTCAAATATAGAAGCCACTGCTTCAAGGGTCAGGATTGCAGACCTGGCTGGGACTCAGGTGATCCCAGATAGCCAGACAATAGCATGGGTCTCTCTCTCTCAAGGGCCCTGAATCTGCTCCCATTCCTAAGACACTGCAATTTAATAAAATCCGCTTTAAGCCCATCACAGGGTACTTCAAGCCTGTGCTGTGCAAAGCTCTGAGATTCTTTGCAGTGAAAATTATTCACCTTTCCCACCCTAAAGAAGCTCTTTAGCCAGAAAAAAATACTTGAAAAACTTCTAAACTCTACCAACATTATGCTTAGAAAAAAATATCAACCATGATGAAGCATGTCTTATGTTGTATTCAAGTAGCTGTGCAGATTGGCAGACAGAACTGTAATTAACAATCAAGTCAATCAACAAATATGTGTTTGTTTTTAGAAATGGACCCGTTTAGCAATGCTCTAAAATTGGCAAAACACCCTTCTTTACTCAACAACCACACCCCAGCTACCTCACTCCCATACACACCTAATACTTTGTGACTGTTTGCAAAATAAATAAACATGGTACAAATGTTTAATTGCATACAGAATTGAAAGTCTTTCATTCTAACAAGGACCGAATGGGCTGCATCCTTTGGACACGCTCCATAGTGTTGGATTTTGCCTCAGACTGCTGCTCCGGGACGCTCTCTCCCATCCCACCCCACCCACAGATACTCCCTCAGCAAACCAGAAGGTGGCCCAGCTTCATGCCTTTCCCCCAGGACCAGCCTCAGCACATGGGCACAGCTGCCTCATGCGTTCTGCAGCACGCTGACCTTTTCAAGGTACCCCCAGCTGTCTTGCCCAGAGTCAGGTCCTTAACACATTTACAAATAGTCTTCACCAGGATTCTCAAGCAGTCAGCCCCTTTCTTCCTGAGAAAGAAGTGACTCAGGCTTCTGCACCCTCCAGAGCTGCTGAGGCATCAAGGACAGGCATCGCCAAAGTGTCTCCTGTTGTGCGTTTCTCCAACGAGATCCTTTGGAAGTTAAACAGCAAGTTGACTTCAGCGAAGCCAACACACACTCACTGGAGAGAAGTCAGCCAGAGCCTCAACAGGGACCACTCAGGCCCTGTTACAGCTTGACTCCTTGCACACAGTGTTGGTCTCTCATCCCTGAGGACTCTGACTCAGTAACCCCAGCTCTCCCTATTTCCATCCAGAAGGACGAGTCTAGGTCATTCCAGCAAAAGTCAGTTTACAGAAAGCTGAGAGGCCAATTCACCACGAGACAATCTGCAGAGCTCAACTTGCCAAGCAAACACATCGCCAAACTTATCCAATTTACTTAACAGAATGTACAACAGGGCTATTCAGCATCACCAATGGGAATCACTGAATTGTGGTAACTGATGATGAGATACATAGAAAGGTATATTTCAGCAGCAGCATCTAATTTACCATTTTTTTTGAGATGGAATCTTACTCTGTCTCCCAGGCTGGGGTGCAGTGACACAATCTCAGTTCACTGCAACATTCTCCTCCTGGGTTCAAGCAATTCTTGCGCCTCGGCCTCCCGAGTAGCTGGAATTACAGACTTGCCCTACCACGCCCAGCTAATTTTTGTATTTTTAGTAGAGACGGGATTTCGCCGTGTTGGCCAGGCTCATCTCGAACTCCTGACCTCAGGTGATCCACCCTCCTCAGCCTCCCAAAGTGCTGGAATTACAGGCATGAGCCACCATGCCTAGCTGACTTTTCTAATGACATTTTTTAGCTGTCACTGATATTTTGGATGAGATTGTTCAGGCTAATGCTGACTTCCTGCAAACACTTTGAGGTTTACATTTAGATTATTATCCATTGGATTAATGGCCATTAATCCAGCCCTGGCCTCTCCAGAACCATTCAGTTTTCAATTACACCCACCCACAAAACATGCCCTCATGCCTCATTGCTGTGCGATCTGTGATCTGCCTCCCTGGTGCCTGTGCCCCTGGGCTCTATCAAGGTAAGCCTTAGCAACAGCTGTATCAGTCAATGCAGCTGGCTCTGCTAGGGTCTGGTGGTCTCCGTGGTTGCTGAGAAAACTCCCGAGATGCTAGGCCACAGCTGGGCCCCCTTGCTGACTTTGGGGAGACTGCGGCTGAAAGGCACGGTGGCTTGCCAGGCACCTCCCTTGTTACCTTCCATGGTGGAAGCTGAAAAGTGGAAAATACTTGTTTTCCCAGCTGTTCCTTCATGCAAGAGTAACCATGCAACCCAGCCCCGCAGTTAGCAGACAGCCACATGGAGATCTGTTTAGGGGGTTCTGGATGGTGGTATCCAAGGGGATAGTGGCAGTGAAGGGGGGTCCCCACAGATACTGAAAAGACGGCATGCATTATCTGTAAAGAGATTAAAACAGTGATAGATCTGCGTAAACGTCAATCTGCTTTTCTTTCTCACCATGTGCCTGCAATTCTAAATAAGGTCAGTGCCATACCCATTGTACCACCGGACCTCAAGAGCTCCTGAACTAGTGAAGGAGATGAACGTGTCCGCAGGGAAAGTGACCGTCTTCCCTTTAGTCAGCCCCACCTTCTTCACGACAGTAGCCTCCATTATGACAGCAGTGACTAGGGTGCCCCTGCCACTTCCTAAGGGCGTCAAGGCTTCAGACCTTCAGGGCCTTGGGACCCCTGTTCTGTGTTCTGGCTACAGTAACGGAGCTAAGGAAGGAGCCTCTGCTTTCACTGGTCAGTTGCTGGCTGGTGCCTGCTGTGCCTTCCACCCCCACCTCTGATTCGAGTGCTCTCTCCTTCTGCAGGCTCGGGTTCAGGGAACCTCAGGGCCACCGTCTACTGGGCTCCATCAGCAAGTCCAGCTGCACAGCTGATCTGACAGGTGTCACATGACTCAAGGGCAGGCTCAGTGGGACAAGTCCTAAAGTAGGACTCAGGGGGCCACCTGGGCGCTGCTGTCTACTACCAGCTGTGTGACCTTGAATAGATCACTCCTTCTTTCTAAGCCTCAGTTTCCATAGCAGTAAAACCAGAGGGCCCTACTGGATGATCTCTAGAGAGTTCTTCCCACTCTGACATTCTCTCTCTGTCTCTCTCTCTGTCTCTGATACACACACACACACACACACACACACACACACCTCTCTGGGTGGGTATGTTTTACAAATGTACCGTATTGCTCTAAATGTTTTAACATGCTCTTAAGTTTTTGAGAAAATAATATAGACAAGGATTTGTAACTTCTTAACTACTTCACTCAAATTAATCTATTTTGGGTTTCAGTAGCTTCAGATCCCTTCAACAGCCAATGCGAATAATTAAGGCAGAAGCTCTGCAACCTCTCGGAGTTGGCCTGTTTCCAATGATACAGCCAAATGCAATGTCATTATTTACCCAAATTGTTGGGCAACCAGAACACACCGGAAGTAGACGCCAGCAGATTCCTTCCCGGATGCCAAGTCAA
This sequence comes from Alouatta palliata, assembly GCA_004027835.1. Lineage (NCBI taxonomy): Eukaryota > Metazoa > Chordata > Mammalia > Primates > Atelidae > Alouatta > Alouatta palliata. The sequence continues at coordinate 54,240 of PVKV010007029.1, read as the reverse complement.
GTCCTAGGGGTTTGCTCAGGATGGAGCCAGCGCCCACGGCATCCACACAATGCTCTGGCCAATCCAGTCCTCAGCAGCCACAGGGAGGGTCCAGCCACTGGGGCAGACTGCGCTTCAGGGACATGAAGTGGCACCCTAGGTTGGGGAGGTGCTTCCAAAGGAAGCATCTGGAAGAGGAGGAGAGGATAAAACACTCAGCACCTAGACGAGGAGAGCAAGGCAGTGCCTGTCACCCCGAACAGTGTCTGCTGCTTGTTTGGAAAATGCATGATCCTTTCCGGAGTCCCGAGGCCCCTCAGAGCCGTGATGTCCAGCAGTGCCAATGGCCTGGCTCACAGTCAAGGTAGTGGTCTGAGCTGACATGGTCGGTCTCCTGCTCCAATCACACAGAAATTCTAGGTAAAGTACAGAAAATCCAATTTCAAAACCTATAACCAAGCTCAGAAGCTAGAAAAGTATCTGTGGGTGCTCAAATAAAGAGGAGACTCACAGAGGTAGTCAGGGTTGAACTATACCCTGTGTATGCCTTAGAGGCTGGGTTTATTTTTCAAGTTATCAAAAATAATATTGAGCAATAGAGACAGGTTTTTTTTTTTTTTTTTTTTTGAGACAGAGTCTCACTCCATCACCAGGCTCCAGGCTGGAGTGCAGAGGCGCGACCTCGGCTCACTGCAGCCTCCACCGCCCAGGTTCAAGCAATTCTCCTGCCTCAGCCTCCCGAGTAGCTGGGACTACAGGCGTGTGCCACCATGCCCAGCTAATTTTTTTGTATGTTTAGTAGAGACGGGGTTTCACCATGTTGACCAGGTTGGTCTCGATCTCTTGACCTCGTGATCTGCCCGCCTCGGCCTCCCAAAGTGCTGGGATTACAGGCGTGAGCCACCGCGCTGCGCCTATTTTCTTGCATCTTTTAAAAATCAAGTTAAGATATAATTTACATACAGTAGAAATCATCCTTTTTAGTATATAGTACTGTGAGTTCTGACAAATGAATAGTCATAGAACTACTGCCCCTGTCAAGGCGTGAAACAGTTCCATCACCCCGCAAATGCCCTTCTGTTCTTCGTAGTCAATCTCTTCCCCCTCCCCTGGAAACTATTGATCTTTTTTTGCCCTCATATTTTTGCTTTTTCCAGAATTCCACAGAAATGGAGTCATACGGTGTTTAGAAAGGCTGCAGCTTTCATTCTTGCCTAGGAAGGGATACCGAGGGCCACAGCCTTGCCAACAGCAGGAATACTAGAACTGAATTCCCCAAATAAAACCAGGAGTCAGGAACACGGATTAGAAAAAGTGCTTGCTGGCCTGAACATTAGGCACAAAAGTGGGTCACTTACCTTGGGCTGTGAGGGAAATAGTCACCTCTAAAATATCTCAACCTCTAGCCTCCATGACACAAGATATGGACAGGTGTTCTCACTGCTACCAGCATGGTGAGATGTCCTGAGCCTAGAAACTCACAAAAACACCAGTCTAAAAACTGTTTACCCTTTAGAGACGGTAGATGAAATCACAGTGTCATTTCAGAGAAACATCTCTGCAATCCAGGCATGTGCAGAAGACAGCTTCACCCACGTAATTACAAAGCACGCAAAGAAATCCAAAGCTCTCAGCAGTAACCAGCAGATTCAACCAGGAAACAGGTCAGAAACAAAAAATTGTACAGAAGTCTAAAAGGGGCTTTGAAATAGCTATGCTTGAAGTATTTGAAGAAATTAAAGAAAGAATAGACTGGTAAGAGCCGGGTGTGGTAATCCCAGCACTTTGGGAGGCACAGGCAGGTGGATCACTTGAGGTCAGGAGTTGGAGACCAGCCTGGCTGACATGGTGAAACCCTATATCTACTAAAAATACAAAAATTAGCCAGGCGTAGTGGCAGGTGCCTGTAATCGCAGCTACTTGAGAGGCTGAGGCAGGAGAATCACTTGAACCTGGGAAGCAGAGGTTGCAGTGAGCGAAGATCATATCACTGCACTCCAGCCTGGGTAACAGGTGAGACTCCGTCTTAAAAAAAAGAAAAAAAAAAATGAAGAAGAAGAAGAAGAAGGGAAAAAATAGACTGATAAGACAAAAACAGAATATTGTAGAAGACTATTACAGAAATGAATAATATAATAATTGGTTTTTAAAAATTAATTGGTCAAGTTAAACCGTCACTAGACAATTGAAGGAGGAATTGAGTGGGATGATGGAGCAAAGGAAATCACAGAGATATAAAGAGATATAAAAACTGAGCAAAGAGTTAAAAGATTTGGGGGAGAGACTCATACCGAATAGGAGCGTGAAAAAACAAAGATGAGGAAAGAGGTGATATTGAACCAGATGACAGCAGAAATTTATTTTCAGCAACTAGGAAAGACCTATGACCCCAGGTTGAATAAGCACACTGAGCCTGAACCAGCATAAATAGATATAAATTCACAGCTGTAAAGAAAAAAATGATAAAAGCTAATTTAGTGAAGACACAGATTATCTACAAAAGAATGGCTATGAGGTTAACAGCAGAGTTTCTTTCATCAACAGAGATATCGTAAGACACGGATTTATATCTTCAATATACTAAGAAAAAATGTCTTCCAAGGGGGTCATAGTGTAGAATAGGTCCTCTATTTCTCTTCCAATCTGTTTGCACTTAAGAGGTCAATGTACCTGTGAAGAAGCTCTTGTTTATTTTAGCATGTCCTTTGAAGAAATGACTAAAGAGAATCATTCCTCAGAAAGGTAGGATTTGGTGCAATGGGGCTTGCTAAGTCCACCTTACCCAGGGACTGTGACTCACTCCTCGAATTCTATATTCAACTAAACTGGCATTCAGGATATGCCAGCTGGATCAGTTAGAAAGAGGTGAAATAAATACTTGTTTATATATATTAAGATAGTTTAAGGCCCAGAGATCCCCTCTGAAAGAACTTGAACTAGTAAGCAATTCAGAGGGGAAATAGGAATTGAGCCCAGAAGAAAAGCATGACTTAAAAAAAGAAAAGAAAAAAAAAAAAAAAAGCAAGTGTATTAATGTGCTAGGGCTGCCATAACAAAATAGCACAGAGTGAGTGGCTTTAACTGCAGACAGTTATTTTCTCCAGTTCCGGAGGTTGGATGTCCAAGGTCAAGGTGTCAGCAGGTCTGGTTTCTGAGGATTCTCTCACTGGCTTGCAGACACCGATCTTCTTGCTCTGTCCTCACACAGCCTTTCCTCTCTGTGCACGCACACGTCTGTCTCCAAATTTCTTCTTCTTATAAGGACATCCATCATATTGGATTAAGGCCCATTCTAAACACCTCACTATAGCTTAATTACATCTTTATTTTAAAGACTCTGTCTCCAAATACAGTTACGTTCTGACGTACTGGGGATTCAACATATGAATTTTAAAGAAACACAATTCAACTCATAACAATAAGTGTATACAAAGAAATTATAAGATCTAAATAAGTATTGAATCATCATTATCACCATTATCATCATCATCATCAATTTGGGAAATTGGAAAACATGAGGAATTAAAATAACAGAAATAGTAAAAATATGAGCAGGGAAAGGTAGTAAGAAATTCAGAGTCTATAAAATTTCTATTTTTATTCAGGAGAAGAATAAAAATGTTGATTAACTTCAGGCTTCGTTCAAAAAATACAAAGTGAAGTATGCATATTATAAGCTTTAGGAAAATAGTGAAACACCAGAAACACATGCATAATTTTCAAAACAATAGAGGGCAAAAGAGGGAAGAAAATCTAATCAATCTCACAGAAAGCCACAGAAAAGGAGTGGGAAAGGCAAAGAAATGATACATGAAGAAAGCAAAAGAAGACAGACAAAAATCCAAATAATCACAGTAATTACAGAAATCATAAACGGATTAATTTTTCCTATTAAAAGATAGACACTTGAAGTACACATCAAATGTCCAGATTATGCAGTTTATAAGAAACACAGTAAACATAGTAACAGAGCTTGAAAATAGACATAGGAAGACATACCAGGTGTATCAGTTAGAAAGCTTTGGTTACAGGTTACAGAAAAATCGACTAAATTGGTTAATAAGAAAGCAGATTTCCTAGCTTAGATAAACAGACATCGCAGAGGCAGGATCAGCTTCAGAGCAGCTTGATTCAGCAACAATCTCATTAAGGACCCAGCATCTTCCCATCTCTGCTCTCCCTTCCACGGTATCAACTTTATTTTTAGGCTGGCTTCCCTTAGGGAGAAAAATGGCTGCAGGATTTCTAGGTTTCATCTCACCTATCCCATCAAGAAAATTCTAGGCAATTCTAAAGAACAGTAAGAGATTAGGGAACGTGGCTTAACCAATAGGATATAAGCTGTTCTTATAAAGCTATACTAATAAAACTAGGGTGATATTTATAGAGCAATAAAAATAGACCAAATTCATAGACCAGAGAGCAAAATGACAGATTAGAAGTTGTTTACAATATGAAATAGCAAAAAGGTAGTCTCCAGAATGTATAAAGACCTTCTACAACTCAATAAGAAAAAGGCAGTCACCCCAGTAGAAAAAGGGTAAGAGATTTAAAGGGGTCATTTACAGAAGAGGAAACCCAAGTGGTCAATGAATACATGAAAAGACGCTCAACTCATGGAAGCATTCAATTCTCAAGCACTCCTAGAAAACAGGTTGAAACTGTCTCATATCATGTCAATCCCATGTTTTAGAAAAAAATGAAAAGTCTGAAAATACTAATCATTGTGAAAATATGAGGAAAATGGGAACTTTCAGAAACACTGCTGATGGGGGATAAATTAGCACAGCCATTTGGGGGACAGCTATGTAGTTATTATTAAATTTGAAAAATGCACACATTTTATGACCAAAAAAACTCCACAGGGCATCAACCATAGAGAAACTTTTCTATAAAGGTAAGGAGACACTTCAGCCTTGTAATAATAAAATCATTTTTAAGCCTAAATTTTCATCTAAAGTAAAAGTGCTATATGTTAATTAGCAGTAGTGAAAAGCAATGAACTCTGTATATCTTGACATGAGCAGATCTTCTAAACCCTGTATGAATAAAAAAATCAAAGCAACAGATATATACATATATATATAAAGATATTATTTATTATATACATTTAGTATATAAATTTTTAAAATGCAGAAGACAATACATGCTTAGGGACACAAATATATATTATAAGCATTTTTTAAGTGGACAAGAAGGCATATACCAAATTTATGACAATAATTTCCTCTGGAAAGGGAAGGAGGGAAACAGGAATAAGTAGTGATAAAAGTGAGTTTCAATTTCATCAGTGAATTTCCTTTTTCAAAGCTCTCTGTGGGATTAATATGATGCTGTGACTTAGTCCATTTTCTGTTGCTTTAATGCAATACCTGATACTGGGTAATTTATAAAGATCAAAAGGTTATTTGGCTCATGGTCTTGGAAGCTAGAAAGTCCAAGGGCATGGCGTCAGCACCTGGCACGGGTTTTCTTGCTCATAACACTGGGGAAGTTACGGGAAATTATACAGCAAGAGAAAAAGCACGCACGTATGAAAAAGACTGCAAGAGTGAGGTGAATCTCCTTTTAAAACAACCCACTCCCATGAGAAATAACTCACTCCCTAGAGAACTAATTCACTCCCATGATATTGGCAGTAATCCTTTCATGAGGGCTCCATTCTTGTGATCAAATCACTTCTTAAAGGCCCCACATCTTAATACAGTTACACTGGCAATTAAGGTGCTAACACACGAACTTTTGGAGGACACATTCAAACCAGAGCAGGCTGGGACTTCAAATCTCACCATACTGAGTTTCTTCCCCTTCTCTGACCTGCTTCTCCCATTTCTTACCAGTTTCTCCTGGCAGCGCTTCCCTAATAAACTGTGTCCACAGCGAACCTCATCCCAGTGTCTGCTACTAGAGAGCCTTTCCTAAGACAATGACCAAAGGCACTCAAGTCTCTCCCCCTCACTCCCCCTTTGTTCCATCTTTGGTAGGCTAAAAAATGACCCCTGTCCCAGCCCCAAAATCAATATTCTAATCCTTGTGATCTGTGACTTTTTCATTGTATGGCAAAACAAAGGGGTCTTTGCAGATGTGATTAAATGAAGCATCTTGGGATGGAGGGTTATCTGGATAGGCCCTAAATGCATAAACATTTATCCCTATAAGAGTGAGGCGGAGGGAGATTTGACCACACACACAGACGAGAAGGCCATGTAAAGATGGATCAAGAAGAAATTTGAAGATGCTGGCCTTGAAGATTGGCATGATAAGGCCACAAACCAAGGAATGCCAGCGGCCACCAGAAATGAAGAAATAAGAAGCCGATTATCCCCTAAAGCTTTCAGAGGAGTGCAGCTGTCTATGATTGTGGATTCTGAGCTCCAGAACTGGGAGAGAATAAGTTTCTGCTAAGCCACTCCATTTATGGTAATTTGTGAAAACAGCCACGAGAAACTAATGTGCTCTCCTACTAATAAAAGCTTAGAATCCTTATACCATGCTTACCATATCCCAGGCCCTGTGCTGAACTTTCACCCTGGTTGTCCCATGTAAGCCTCATAATATCTCTTTGGGGTTATTAATTCACAGGAGCAAAAACTGAGGCTTGAAGAGGTTAAATGACTTGCCCGGGGTGACACAGAGTTGGGACTGAGACACAAGCAGGCCACCTCCAGAGCTATCCTTCTCTACAAGTACCGCGGTCTCATCTTTCAAGTTGGGAGGCCCGGCAGGGAAGGTTATCAGTCAGGGAAGAAGGGGATGTATGTCCAATCTCTGCTTTATGTCAGGACTCCAGACAAAAGCATTAGAAGCCTGGCTCAGGTTATCTCTCCACCTGCCAGACCCTACCCACCAATTCCAAGGAAAGGCAGCCCAGCAAACCTCTCCACAGGGACTGAGCAAGGCAGATGTCTGGGCTGCTAAGCAGATGGAGGGCTTTCAGTGCTCAGGGCCTGCTCAGAGAAAGCTGGTCTGGCCACCCCAACTAGCCAGTTCTAAAAGTTGCCAAGCACTGGCATCTTCCCACAAGAGTAGAAAAGGAGGAAAGAGGGAGGAAAACAAAACAGCCCAAACAACCCAAATCACTCCTCCCCTGAGAGCTGCGTTCAGCGAAGGGAAATCAAATTAAATTCTTGAGGAAGCAGGGCTCAGAGGGCAGGAGCATTCCAAGTGGGCCCAGGAACACTTATCACTCTTCGGAACCCAATTAGCCTCCCTTAGGGACACCGGGCTCTTCGTTAATCTCTTCTCTGGCTGAAAACGAGGCCCCTATGCTTTGATCCCCTCTGCCTGCCTGCCAGAGGTCCTGGCTGGGAAACATCACATCTGCCACTGCTCACACCAGTGCTTTAGTTCAGACCTGTGGCTCTACAGTAGCCTAGGCCATGCTGCCGGAAGCCCCTCCAAACGCTCACTCATACTTGCGGTCCCCCAATACACCCTACATATTCTCTGGATACCATCAAAGAAAACTCAGATCCAGTCCCTGCCTTGGTAGAACTTGAGATTGAGGAGGGAGAAAAATTTATACAAAAACCTTTAGGACAAGGCAGACTGTGATATGGCCATCATGCAGCAAAAGCTATCATTTATCATTGGAGACTTTATTGAGTAATGGTGGGATTACTCTAATCTCATTTCCCACATGATGCATACACATTTTTGGGTTCCTTACCCCACTGGGCCTATCGCCCTGCTGCCCTGATGCAGCTGGAGGCTGGGGGGCTCCAGCCTTCTCCTGAGGATTCCTGTTTAAATGCTCAGCTGCTCTGGAATTCACCGGAGCCCAGGGCATGGGGCCCACCTGATCCCCTGCTTCCTTCAGGTCAGCGCAGAGTCCCCATCCTCCTCACCTTCTCTCCCACTTTGCTCCCCCTCTCCATACTGCAGAGACCTGCTTCACCTGCAGCTGTCCATGAGCTCTGCTCAGCAAGTCCCAGCTGACCAGGATCTTCCTTTTTTTTCGAGCTAAACAGATATCTGCCTTGCTAATACTGACTGCCTTTCAAACCATGATTATGATGCCTTGTGTTAAAATCTCACTCCAATAAGGAGCAGGGGGCAGGGGAGAGGAATGGATGGAACGAAGAGGACCAAGAGTCTCTTCCGGTCTCCTGGTGCAGGGAGTAAGGGACTGAAGAGGGCATTCTGGGGAAATGGAGGCTCAGAATGGCCCAATAACCTGCCCAAAGCCACACAGCTTATAAATGGTGAGCTAAGATCCTGCTGTTGACTTCACTGGAAAGTGGACGGGGATGAGAAGGGAGTTTAGGGTGCATCTGCCAGGTCTGGAAAGAGCCTGCCCCAGGGTGTTCAAGGTCCAGTGTTCAACACCCTCACCCTGGCACCATGCAGGACTCTAGGGAGAGCCTGGAATCGCACCCCAGGGAAACACACAGGAACTCTGAGGGCTGGGCAGGGAGGGCCGCAGAGTTGGCCAGGACACCCTGCCTGACAAAGGCTCCTGCCATGCAGCTCATTTCAGCATAGCACCTTGCTTACTAGGGCCTGCTCTGTCTGGAGAAGGCCATCAGGCTCTGCGGAGGATGCACAGTGAAGCCAGCGGGTCCCTGACCTCAAGAAGTTCCCAGTCTCCTGAAGGAGATGGCTGTCCCATGGACTGCTGCGCCAACCAGGTCTGCAGGAAGACATCTGGGGCCGCTTTTCAGTCATTACGTCTATGCTCCACACTCGTCCTCTGGGTGCCAGCAGGTGATACTGGAGCTTCCTTCAGGTTGGTGCAGAGCCCGGTCCTTCCTGCCTTCTCTCCTGCTGTGCTGCCCCTGCTTCATCGGCAGCTGTCACCTCCAGCTGCATCAGGGCAAAACAGCAGGGGGATAGGCCCAGTGGGGTAAGGAACCCAAAAATGTGTATGCGTCATGTGGGAAATGGGATTAGGCCAGTGCCCAGTATCGTAAAGGCTCCAATGATAAATGATAGCTTTTGCTGCATTTTTTTCTTTTTCCTGCAGCTCCACTCTGCCAGCCAGCTCTGTGGAGGCTCTGCAGCCCAGGGTGGAAGAGGGGCACTGCTGGGCTAGCGCAGGAGACGGGACTTGCTCTTCCTACTTGCTCCCTGTCCACTTCCGGCTTGCTCCTTGTCCACTTCTGGCTTGCTCCTTGTCCACTTCCGGCTTGCTCCTTGTCCACTTCTGGCTTGCTCCCAGTATGCCTCCTGCGGGCTTCCTGTTTCCCGGAGCACCTACTTCCCTTCCCAGCCAACAGCAAGCAGTGCCAAACTGGAGCCACAACAGAACACAGTTCGAAGCTTCTTCAACTCTAGCTGAACGGGCTCCATCCCCAAGAGACGCTATCAGCAACTGGTCCAGACCCCTGCTCAGAGGTCAGGGTCCCAGGCCAGTGGGCCCTTGTCTGAGCTCAGGGCCCCAGCACCAGTGAACAGAGACCCCCTCACCAAGTCTGAGTGTCAGCTCTGCAGGGCCCCTCCAATACATTTCTGAATTTTCCCTTTTGCTCCCTCAGCCACAGGAACAGTAGTAGCTGCTTTCTGCAGCTGTCACTTCTGCCCACGCTGGCAGTCCCTGTCACCCTGCTGACTGCAGAGAAGAGTCTGGAGACCAAGATGGACCTCCCGGACTTACAAAGCAGAGACTTTCCTTCCTGCTCTGCTGAGAATCCCCTTCACACCCTACCTCTCCTGTGCTGTGTCCCCGTTTCAACCTCAGTTCTGCATACGAAACTCTCCCTGCCCTCCTGATTGGATACTGACTGCTACTGGATCGTTAGTGGATAGCTAACATTTTGATCTCATCCACAGGATCTTGATGGCATCTGATAACAGTACTTCTCATTTATAGAACTGCTCCTCCACATGGCCCATCCCTTAGGATTTGACTTCACTGCCCATGGCAATCCCCTCTGCCCTTGGCCTGGACGTGATGTCAGTCCCAGAGGTGGGCCTGTGGCCTAAGGCAGCTGACCACAGCCTTCCCCTGGAACTTGTATACTCTGGGGTCTTTCTCTTCCACAGTCACCAGCTGGGGTAATTTAAACTGGGTCATCTGCAGCCGGGCCTCTCCCTCCCCTCAATCCCAGGTTATCCTGTGTGTAGTAGAAAATAGTGGTGACCGCTCACAGAGAGAGAGCTGACTGCATTGAGGCTGCCATCCAGTTGTGCCTGAGGTCCACTCCATCCCCATTTTCCCAATTTCTGGAGTCCAAAGCCTCCGTTTGTGTGTTGTAGGCAAGTGTGAGCTGGGTTTCTGTCACACTCAACAAAGGGGATCCTGACTGATGTGGCAATGCCCCCCACACCGAAGTTGTCTGGAAGCAAGCTGAGTCAGGGCCGGCCCAGCCAGACTCCTCACCTGGTCCTGCAGCCCCCCACACAGTCTCCACCACGTCACCGCTGTTGCAGAGCTTCCTGCTTATGCAAGGGCCTTGCCAAGGGCCTGGAAGACAGGAGTCAAAACGTGTGGTACCTGCGAAATCCAAGATGGAACTAAGCAACAGAGGAGTCAAGAATCCAGCCCCGCCCCCCGGCCCTGGACAGGACATTGAATGTAGTCTTCACTCAACCACTTGTATGAGGACGTGTGTAGACAGTAAGTGTTGTGTGACAATAGGATTTTATTCATACCATTTCCTTAACAAGTCAGGTTTCTTTTGGAAATATCGGGCTTCAAAGCTGAGATATATATATATATATATATATATATATATATATATACACATATATATATATATACACACACTATATATACATATATGTATATAATACGTATAAATAGAATGGATATAAATATATGCGAATATAAATATATGTAGAGAAAATGAACATAAATAGATATATACATATGTATATGTGTGAGTGTGTATAGACACGTAGATACAAATATACACCCAGAACACCTTTTCTATTTCCGAAGGACCAGTCACAGGGGCCTCAGAGACTATTTAGTCTAGCCCACTCCCCTTCCCTCCCTCCTCCCAGATAAGGAAATCAAGACCTCCCACCAAACCATGTAGTTGGTGACTCGCCACGTTGGGAGCAGAACCCAGGCCTCCTCTCCAACACACATCAGGTGTCTGACCGAACTGAAACTGCACAGAAGGCAGAGGCCTTACAGCTACCGCCCTCCGACGTCAGTCTAGCAGGGTTTCCTGCAAAGTTCTCCAGGAGGAGCGGAGCAGCTGAATGCCTTGGAGCCAATAGGACAGCAGGGCTGTCCTCTCAGCTGTGGTTATTTGTATGGCACTTCCAAAGAGAAGCTTCTCCCAAGGGTATTTTCAAAATTCTTCTCTGCATCAGAAACTTGGCAAAAACACAGCCAAAAGGTGTCGGTGTGCTGAACCCAGCCAGATTCAGCAGGAAGCAGGATGCAGGAAAAGGGGCCTTGCCCCAGTTGGCTAGGCGACCTGGCACAAACTGTTCAGCCTCTTTGGGCTCTTACTTTCCCATCTGCCACATAGCCGGGGAGGGCATTCTAATTCCCCACCCAGCCTACTGTCCAAAGCTTTTGTCTACAATTCTCTCATGCCAAGGCATGGCCCTAATTCTGCCAGCCACTCAATCAGTGCCTACCCAGGGAGCAAAGAGACTGTGCCCATCACCAGGTACAAACTTTCTGGAACTACTGCTGTGGATGGGGAGTGCCAGGCCTGGGTTTCCCTGGAAAGACACCGACGTGCAGGTACCACACGTTTTGACTCGTGTCTTCCAAGTCAAGTCATAGACACTGCAGCTCCCAGGATTTGCCAAGTCAGCCCAGCTCCCCCCCACCTCCCTGCTGATTACAGAACAGTCTAGAGACCAAGACTGACCTCCCAGGACTTGAGAAGTAGGACGTTCGTTCCTGCTGTGAATTCCCTTCAGGTCCTGACTCTCCTGTACCTAGGTCCCAGTGTGAAGTCGGAGAACCACAGAAACCCAGGGAGTCAGGGCGGTAGAGGAAAGCTCGTGATTTTAGCCTCCTCACTCCCAATCCATTTCACAGATCAGGAAACTGCCCCAGAGGGGACCGGAGAGACAGGGCAGGACCAGGAACTAGCTCACAGGTTTTCTAGATCAAGCGCCAACCCCACTTTATTCTAGGTGTGCCCTTGGGAAATTTACTTCATCCCTTAGAGTCGCAGTGTCTACCTCTGTCAAAGAGAAAGTAGTCCTTTCTTTGTGGGGCTGTTGGAAGGTTGAAGGAGGTTAATAAATGTAAAGTGCTTGGAATAGTGCCTGCCAGAGAAATTTGTAATTGTGAGCTCTATTAGTCACTTGTTCTAACAAACACCTCAAACTTTCAAAGTCTTAACACAAAAGAAGTTGACCACTCCTATAACATCCAATGCCAGCATTCCTTATTGGTGGGCTGTTCGTTACATGGGGACCAGGAACTGAGGCTCACCATTTCCTGTGTTTTCCCCACCCCCTAGGACCCAGAAGGCCTCTGTTTCCATTCAACAGAATGGGAAAGAGAGAGTGGAGAATCCGCATCAACTTCCAAGCCTCAGCCCGGAGGGATTGCACATGACTTCCACTCATATTCCACTGGCAACAGCCAGTTCCCTGGTGGCCATACCTGACATGGAGGGCATAGGGAGATGTAGTGTCTGGCCAAGTGGCCACCACCCAATAACAAGTCCACCATAGAGAAGGGGAACCCACATCTGTGTAAACAGCTGTCTCTGCAACAGCTAACCACTCATCCTGACTCAGCAGTTTCACACAACACTTACTGGTTCACGTTCTCTAGGTCAACAATGTGGGCTGAAACCAGCAATAGTTTTTCTGCTGGTCTCATCTGGAGTCACTTAGGTGGCTCCAGTTAGCAGACAGCCCGGCTGGACCTGCATGGACTAGGATGGCCTCACACGCATGTTGAGCCCTGAGCGTGCTGCCAGGCAGGGTGTCTCAGTTTTCCAGCAGTGCATTCACATTGCAGTGGAAGTCCAAGGCAGCGAGAGCAAGGCACCGCACGGCTTCCTCAGGCCTAGATTTACCAACCACGTAGCATCACTTCTGCCGCATTCTACTGGTCAAAGCAAGTCACCAGGCAAGCCCAGGTTTAAGGAGAAGGGAAACAGAGTCCACCTCTCAAAAGAATCTGTGCCATTTGCAATCTGCACACAGGGGCTCAGGGGGAGAAGCATCACCCTGAGAAGACAAGAATGTGTATTTCACACAGACCAAACACTCGGTGTCCTCTGCCATGGCTGTCTGGTTGTCAGGATTTGAGAAGGAGTGTGGCTGCGTCATACACATGTGTAACCTATGGACTCAACAAATCCACTGGGGGAGGGGAGAGAGAGAGAGGATTCAGACTGCCTTTGATCCCAATGCATTGACCCCATGCCTTAGTGTGAGCATACGACATGATATGGAAGACCCCGCGTTCCCTCCCCAGTCTGATTTTCCACATGCCTGTCAGAGAATGAGCACTTGGTTGGGCAGAGTACGATCCTAATGACTAAACAGACATGTTCTTCATGGTGCATGATCTCCAAATACTTGTCAACAACTTCCTCTGATGTTCAGTCAAAGAACTAACAATTCCAGCGCTGGAGGAAAATCTGGCCGGCATGCACTCACAGAGAGAGAGCGTGCCTGACTCCAGTATTGTGCCTTCCTAGGGGATTTCCAAGGGTCATGTGGACTACAGGATTCTAACCTAGTGTGCTAAGCTTAGAACCCATCCTTCAGGTTAGCTACGATTCCCCCAGAACACACAGCTGTGCCAGCACAGGCGCTCGGTAGCCGAGAGGAGTGCAATTGGTCTTGTGGTAGGAGTCATGGTTCTAACCACAACGACTGTGATGAACTCCTTTCCTCTCCTGGCCCTGGGAAGGAAACACTGGCAGACTAGAAAGACTGTCTCATGGGAAGTGACCAGCACAGTGGGGCACAGAGCAGTCTGCAGACAAGGTCATGGGGATGATGGAAACAGCAGGGTTAGCCAGAGAAGAGAGACACAGAGAATTTAAATATTCACATGGTAGACAGAGTCAGACATGCTTGGTCATGTCATTATTCCCTATCCAGAAGCCTGCTGTGCTCTAGAGCAATGCTCCTCCTCCCCGCCTCCTCCTTCCCCTCCCCCTCCCCCTCCCCTTCCCCCCCCCTTTCCCTCCTGGTCTTCCTCTATTTGTCTCTCTCTTCCCTCCTTTGCTCCTTAAACTCAGTGTTACCAGGCGATCCAATATATAAAACCTGTGAGTGGTGATGCTCCCTCTGGCAGTTTAGATCTTCACTTTTAGTAGAAAACACTTCAGTTAGGTAAAACTGAGGCAGGAGAATAAAACCTGGAGGCAAGGAAGCTAATTAAAATTTAATAATTATAAAATTTAAAAGCAATTTTTTTTATTACAAATGTACTTCTTAATGAGATAAATGGAGATAAATGAAGCTGGCTTTTTTCCAACTAGGTCATGTATCAGTTGATGAATATGACTTACTGTTTTAATGAGTCGGAGTTCGGCATCAATTCTATACCTGTTTTCCTGGTTTTTTAGATGTGGGCATTGAGAAACTCTAGTCATATCAGTGGATGCGAGTGGAAGGAGTTTGTTCTAAAAATATCATTTCATTCTCTGAACTACTGACTTATATGCCTGAAAATGTTGATGAAAACCAAAAACTGAAAACCATTTGATTGGCAAAATGATTTTTGTCCAGTCTCAGGAGTTATTCTCCTTGTCATCTTCTGAAAAGAATACTAAAAAATTGTATTAAGACAGGAAACGTGCCAGGTGCAGTGGCTCACGCCTGTAATCCCAGCACTTTGGGAGGCCAAGACAGGCAGATCACCTGAGATCAGGAGTTCGAGACCAGCCTGGCCAACATGGTGAAACCCCATCTCTACTAAAAATACCAAAAATGAGCCAGCTGTGGTGGCCGGCACCTGTAATCCCAGCTACTCAGGAGGCTGAGACAGGAGAATCGCTTGAATCCAGGAGGCAGAGGTTGCAGTGAGCCGAGATTGTGCTATTGCACTCCAGCCTGGGCAACAAGAGCGAAACTACATCTCAAAAAAAAAAAAAGACTTAGGAAATAACTGTTAATCAGACTCATTACTCTTTCCCTAAGAGGCACTTGACTTGATCCATTTTTGTCAGACAAGTTTAGGAAATCTAAATCTATTACTTTAATTAAACCTTTGACAATACAACATTTTTAATAAAATGCTTTATTATTTATTACTTGCTTTAAATATATTTTCAGAAAACCTAGAACTGCAAATGTAGTTAATTCATATTATGAAAATATGTCATAAAACTTAATTATCAAACCAGTCCTTACTATGAAATCTACCAATCAAATCAGGCTTCTTGTCAGAAAAAGTCCAGCTTTAGCAACATGCTAATGGGCATTTTAAGGAATATCGTAAAACTGAGTAGAAGATAAACTTTGTAAAAAAAAAAAATCATAAGGTAGTGTTTTAAAAAATGGTTCAAGCTTTACATCATTTTTGTCCAATGTACTTATTTAATCTATTTTATAAGTCATAAAAACAAAACAATAGCTCAATATATGACTACTGACTACTTAATTTATTAAGTTTATAAGAACGTAATGTGAAGCCAGAATTGCAAGTTTTTTAGGAAGTGAGAAATATGATAAAAGGCATACTTCTTTGAACTCTGGTGTTTTGCTTGGGGAATTAATTAAATAAGAATCAGAAATAATTTCATTAATTTCACTGAATATTATGTTCACATTTTTCTATGTATTTAATGAAAGAGAAAGATAAATTCCACTAAAAAATTGGTCCACACTTAGCATATTTTAAATGGGAAGTAGAAAATATAAGACATTCTACAAAATGAAATAAGATGAAGATTAACTCTCTCTAGGATAATTTATGATGTGATGGGATAAAATATCTTTTACCTCTTTTATTAAATAATAGCACAAATATGAAAGACATCACATAAAAGTTTTATTTGTATTTTTTCATGATAGTCTCAGAAAACATTAGAGTTCTATTTGGGGGCTAGAAGAATTAAAATTCTTAAACAAAAATTGTTATTACTCCCTCTACCCAACTCTACAATATTTCTGGATTGAGAATATCCCAGCCTGAGCCCCAACTCCCCATTTCTAAAACTAGACTTCACCTCTAACCGGAATATGCTTAAGGCCAGGAAAGATGTTGTGCTCCAAGGGGTGTTGGTGGCTTGATTAGGCATTAAAAAAGGGCTCCACTTTGTGTAGTGCCCAAGGGTGATGGGGAACTTGCTTTCTCCAGGCAGGGGAAGCATTAGAGTAAAGCCAAGTGTGTCCCAGGGAGATTAGTTTCGGAAAGATCAGCACTCCTGGGAAGCTGAGATCGGAACCTGATTCCCTCCAAACCTACAGTGCTCAGGGCCCCTGATGATCTCTTCCACCTGCGGGGGTTTGCAGCCCTCACTCTGAACACCCCTGCTCTTGGGCGCTGGTATCCACAGTCTCTCCTCACTGCAGGTTCCAATGACTCTCAATTCAGCTGTCCCTGCTGCCCCACACTTACCCTCAAGCACCACCCTTTCTGCCTCCCAGGCCTCTCATGGAGGAAGGCTGAACAGGTTCTCCCTGGAAACCGAGACCTATGGTGAGGACGGCCGCTGGAGAGCAGGAATCCATTCGCATTCTTTGGGACCTACCCTGGAGAAGGACATGAAGGTAAAAACTCTTTCCCACCTCCACTAGATTCTCTGGAAATTCTTTCATTACCATCTCTATTCCCTGAAAAAAGGGGGCATTTTATCCCTTAAAAAAGAGACAAGGCTTTCTTTATTCCCACGACAGCAGAAAGTCAGTATTACTTGGCTTTTTTACTTCCAACACAGACTCTCAGAGTGTGCCAGGCTGGGCTGCTTGTATGAATAGCAGCTTGGATCAGGGAAAATGCCCAGACGCTGAGGTCTGGACACCTGGACTCCAACCCCAACCTGCACTCATCCACTGTGGGACGTTGAGCAAGCCAGTCCACCTCTTTGAGTCCTAATTTAAACCTGAAATGTGGTTGTTGATACCTGACTCCCAGAGTATGGGGGAAGATTAAATGAGAGCATACATCTACAGTACCCAGGACAGTGCCCCGGGGTCAGGAGATGACTGTGACATCCTTTCTATCCCACTGTCCCTTGCTCTCCAGCTCAGAGTCAGGACCCCATCCAGCCCTCTGGGATAAATCCAGAGAGCTGCTGCCCTGTTTCACCATCTCTAACCCTCAGTCCCAGCAGACAGGCTTGGCTCTCTGGGTTCCCCCTTTTGCAGACAGCCCCTGCCCCAGCTCCTGCTCCAAAGCCTTCCTCAGACTTCAGAGTCGGTGTCCTTCCCTTCTGAGCCTGGACCACTGGGTGTCACACATATGTGTACACTCTTGCACACACCAGTGTACAACCTCCCCCGCCAACCGCCTGCCCTCCTAGGCTTCCCTTTGGGGCTGAAGCCAAACTCAGAGAAAAATGCAAAGTACAAAGAAGAATGGAATCCATTTTTCATATTCTTCCAGGATCCATGAACTTCAGCGTGCTCAGATGTGAAATGAATAGGAGCCTCTTTTTTTTTTTTTTTTTTGGAGACAAAGTCTCGCTCTGTCACCAGGTGCCAGGCTGGAGTGCAGGGGCGCGATCTTGGCTCACTGCAACCTCCCGGGTTCAAGCAATTCTCCTGCCTCACCCTCCCGAGTAGCTGGGACTACAGGCGCACGCCACCACACCCAGCTAATTTTTATATTTTTTAGTAGAGACGGGGTTTCACCATGTTAGTCAGGATGGTCTCGATCTCTTGACCTTGTGATCCGCACGCCTCGGCTTCCCAAAGTGTTGGGATTACAGGCGTGAGCCACCATGCCCAGCCTAGGGGCCTCTTTTTAAATCCTAGATCTCCTTAATTGCCACAGTTGGGAGAGTAGTTAATAAATGATTAATGGGAATGGCTTCTATAAAGATAGAATGATCCCGAGATGCGTTGCCACCTGCTGCCCAGATAGTCTTTAGAGAATTTAGAACTGCTGGTAGCTTCAGGCTGACTGTTCTCCTGTATGTAACAGATAATGCCCCAGGCAGAGGGACTTTGTCTCCAGAGCTGAGCACTTGGCTCATATCAAAGGGAAAAACCAAGATTAATGTTAAACAACTGGTTCAAAGCACCAGAGCAGCCCATCTCTAAGCCAGCGTAAGAGCCCCAGGATGCGGGCCTTCCAGGCCAGTGAGAGCCAGGCTTGTGCCCTGATGATCTGAGACACCTTCTCCCACCACCCTGGGATTTAATGGAAGCCCACAAAAATGCCACGGAAATTAAAACATAAATAAAGGAAGTATATACCCACAAAGACAGCAGCGCTTACCTTCAGATGAGAGCATAGAGTTGACAATTATTTATTGTGCTGTTTTTCTGCACTGAGTTTGTATTATTTTTAGAAAATCTGTAATGTAATTTTTAAATAATCTGGTACAAGGCATCTGAAAGATGATTATATAAAGGCAGACGGACTGAACACAGATGGTCTGCTCAACCTCTTTTCAGGGAAAAAATGCTTGGTTCCAAGGTGAGCAGAGGTCATGAGGACCTCGCAGCAGAACCAAGTCAGATGACACCAAGGGAGTGAAGACCCTCATTGAGACCACTCTGCCACCATGTCCTCTGCGACTCTCTGGCAGGCCTCCAGGCCCTCGGCCTGATCCTGCTGGGACTCCCCAGCCCAGCCTTCCCATGAGTGCCAGGCCAGAGAGTCAACAGCCAAATGTGTTTTCAAAGCCAACGCCAGCGCTGCATCCACTCGAGTGAGCTTAGGAACTGCAGGAAGAGAGGAATCCAGACACCCAAGCAGTGAAAGGAAGTAAGTGCTTTACTTGACTAAAGGGAGAACACGTGCTTCCAGGGGGTGCAGAGCTCTTGACTATTCAAAGCTTCCACATTTGAATTTCACTCCAGAAGGCAAAGCAGGGGCTTTGAACTGCTTTTCTGCTGGGAAGAAGCACCATCAGTATCCCCAGGTTCTGTACTTTCCTTGCTATTGCCTTAATTTGAGATCCAGTTTCCATCCTGCAAAATGTAAGCTAAACCTGAAAATGTATAGAGACACAAAGTAGATTAGGGTACCTGGGGGCGGCTGTAGGGGGGGGATTCCCTGTAAATGGGTGTGAGGATGTCTTACTGCAGGGTGAACATACTCTAAGACTGGCTTCTGGTGATGGTTCTGCCACTCAGTAAGTTACTAAAAGTCATTGAATTATGTACTTAAAAAGACTGAATTTTATGATCTGTGAAACAGATATGAATAAAGCCAGGAACAACAAAACAATAACAACAAAAACAGAACACCCATTCTTACATAACCTCCTCTCCAGACTCTTCCCAGCTGCCTTCACACACGGAGCTGACCACGCCCTCCTCAGAACTCCTGCAGCTTTCTGGGATTCCCTCCCATTTTACACCCTTACCTGTGAGATTGGTGGTTGTTTGTTCCTGTATCTCCTGTATAGACTAGACCCCATCATCTGTGACTGCCTTATGTCACCCAACGCCCTGAAAACCTGTCTGTCCTGAATGAATGGATGGAGGACGGGGGACAGCTTGCAAGCTCCATTGCCCAGGCCTTCTTGGATTCCAGGAACTTAAATGGACACACAAACCTATTTCACTCATGCCCCAAAGCCACCCCATCCCAGGCCCAGTGGGACAGACAAGATCACATGCTTTGTGACCCAAAACTCAAGGACATTGCTATATCCAAGCCCAGAAGGAAGTCACCTCAACAAAGCTCTCAAGGAAAGATGTTCATCACCTCGTTATTTACAACAGTAACAAACTGGAAAGCTGAAAGACCAATAGGGGATTGGTTCAATAAAAGTACCACCACAGGAGGCATTTTATAGCAAATTAAAAGGATATTACTCAAAACAATTTAATGGATGGGAAACTATTTATAATATCATATCAAGCCACAAAAGCAGGTTGTAAAAATGTAAATGATATGTGTGGTCCCTATTTGGTTTTTGTAAGTAAAAACTGGAAAAAATAGCAAAATGTTTACAGTGGATTTGTGGATGCTTTTCATCATTTTCTAATTTTCTGCAATGAGCACATATTACTCTTTTTTTTTTTTTTTTTTTTGAGACAGAGTCTCGCTCTGTCACCCAAGCTGGAGTGCAGTGGCGTGATCTCAGCTCCCTGCGACCTCTGCCTCCTAGGTTCAAGCAATTCTCCTGCCTCAGCCTCCTGAGTAGCTGGGATTACAGGTGTGCAACACCACGCCTGGCTAATTTTGTATTTTTAGTATCAACAGGTTTCACCATATTGATCGCCTGGTCTCAGACTCTTGACCTCGTGATCTGCCTGCCTCGGCCTCCCAAAGTGCTATGATTACAGGCATGAATCACTGTACCCAACCCATATTACTCTTTTTAAAAAAATGCTTAAAGAATATAGAAAAGCCCAAAGAATAATACAATAAAAGCCATGTAGCTGCCCCCTAAAATTAGGAAATATCATATTTTATTTAGATCAATCTCATGTTTTTAAATAATAAAACAACAGATTAGATAAAATCTTCCTTATTCTCTTCCCCAGCCCTAGTCCTCCCTCCCTCTCCAGAGATAACGCTTTTATAGATTAGATGTGTATCCAATCCACTTTTTAATATTTATCTTATATTGACTACATAGAATTACAATAGATTTTTTAAACTGCTCTTAAATTTACTAATAAAATGCATCTTACTGTGCCTAACACCTTGCAAATTGCATCTTTCTAGGGCTATTCTCGTTGAAATATACATTTTCTTTTATTCACTTAACTTCTGTATAATAAATTGTCTATTGCATAATTTGCCACACATATTCATCGATTCCTTCTCTGATGGACTTCTGATTTGTTTCTAATTTTTGCGGTAAGAAGCAATAGAATGAATATTGATGGGCATGTTTTCCTATGCACATGAGCAAGAGTTTCACCAGAGCAGTGGTTCTCCAAGTGTGGTTCCGAAACCAGCAGCATCAGCAGAAAGGAAAATCCTCAGGCTCCGCCCCAAAGGGAATCAGAAACTCTGGGGTCCGTGCCTGGCAATCTGCAGTTTGCAGGCAAACTACATACAGTTTGAGAATCATTGCTTTAGACTAAAGAACATAGCTAGAAATTGAATCACTAGGTCCCGGGGCCTGCCATCTTACGGTCCACCAACTACCCCCCAGCAGCTCTCACAGCAGCTTGTCGATTTACCTCCCACCAATGGCGTATGAGGGCTTCTTTACCTCTTCCCCAGTACTGGCACTGTCAACCTGACGACTTTTGGCCAAGATGATGGATGGAGAGGGTATTTCATTTTTGTTTGAATTTGCATTGCCATGATTATTAAAGATGTTTCACGTACATGTTAACCGCTCAGTTTTCTTCTTCTTTCAGTAATTTTACAATCATAAAAAAACAGACTTGAAAACATACGAACTTCAAGCTGTGTTCACTTGTCTCATTATCCTGTTTAAGACATGAAAACCTGGACCGGAGCTCCCTGGCATGTCCAGCCGCCCACACACCTCCCTGTTCCGTGGTCTGCCCCTTTGGCTCTGATCTCCGTCTCTGGCCTCTCCCAGGATGACCTTCCACACTGAAGCTCACATTCTCCTCCCATAGCCATCCTGAGCCCATCTGCCTGGGAATAATCCCTGGCCAGGAGATAATGACAGGGAATGAGTGCTCTTTTCAGCCCTAACCCAGCCCCAGGAGACATAGGGCCTAATTCAAGAGATCAAATACAGTAGCTGCTTAATGAGGCCTAGAGACTAACTCATCCAATCACGTGCTCATTCAACCAAAAAATATTCATCAAACAACATCGATGTGCCAGGCACTGAGCTCAGCAGACTGGTGAGTGAGGACCATTACTTGTGGGCCCTCCTGGGGCTCACAGTTCCTTGGAAGAGACGGACATTAAATGAACAGTTCCGCAAATTAATATAAAGTGGCAACCATCACAAAAGCCAAGAAAGAGAGATAGATAGAATGGTGAGAACTGGTCAGCAAGGTGAGGAAGGATTCCCGAGGGGGTGAGGATTCAGCCGAGCGCTGGAGGAGGCAGAGCAGTGCTTTCCAGCACCACCCAGAATCCCCGTATTCCCAAGCCCACCCAGCCCCCTCCGCACAGCTCCCTATGCAGGGAGAGAGAGCAAGGCTGCCCAGAGCTGGGGCCCCAGACTTGAGCCTAGGCCCACTCACTCGCCAAGGGGCTGAGTTGGACACCCTTACCCCAGAGCCCCAAAAGACCCCAACCAAAGGCTGGCTATGAGCTAGCTCATTCAGCAGAGCCAGGCTCATGCTTTTAAGAGTGCTGTGAAAAAAAAAAAAAAGGGAAAAAAATCACTGAATGTCCCCTGCACCCAACTACTTCCTCACTAGAGATCTCGTCCCCGGTGAATTTACGATAATGTCACTGGCTGTTTACAGTTTCCAAATGAGGCAGTGGGGCTGATTCACTGCTGCCTGGGAGTCAACACAGGAGAGAAGCTGTCATCCCTATCTCTCTTGCCATCTCACTCCCAAGGATTGTTATAAAATACCTGTCCCCCGCCCTTCCTCCGGATAGTAAAATAGAGCCTCCTCCGCTTTGATTTTTAATCGCCACTGACAACCAGCTCACTTCAAGGTCTACAGTACACATCAGAATGACTGTACATAAAACAGGACATTTTTTTCAATGTCCAGGTCCTGCCACGCTGCAATGCAGAAGACGATGCCTTCCCCTGGCTTTGGCTAGAGAGCGTAAGCGGATATGTTAACCTGGCTGGTGACGCGAGGAGAATCCCTTAGAGGAAGCTGGAGTAGCACGATGGGTTATTTCAAACAGAGATGGTTTCACGAGACTGCATGAGAGTTAGAAAAGTCTTCTAGATTTTTTGGTTCTGTGGCACAACAGAAAAGAGTGGTCAGATCAGGGTACCAGGTGGAAGTCCAGGCTCTCCCCAGAACTCCAAGTTCATGGAGGCACCCTGACAGGTTACTCTTCTCAAAATCTCAATTGCATTGTCTGTAATTTAAGGAGCTGGACTACATTTTCTCTAAAATTTCTTCCAGTTTCATGCCCATGAATCCTGATTAATTTTGATTTTGTGATGCCCACTTCATATGATTCTTGGTGGCTTACAAAAATAAATTTGGCATAGGACTGTAAAGACTGAAGCAAAGAAATTGGATGAGAAACAAGAGTAAAGTGGGGACACTAAAATAAAATTAGCCTCTAACCTGCATGATAAGATCCTACACACTTTGTTAAAGTTGGGCCAAGTCTTTGCTTCTGAGCTTCCTGCTAGCCAATGCCAAGAGGAAAATGTGGTTAGTTTTGAGACCAAGAGCATACATATGGTAAGAAAAGACCAGTTTTCAGGAAAGGATCAACTCTTCTTGGTTCTAAGGCCTGAGACATTTCTCACTTAGGTCTTTAAAGAGAGGGAATGCTGGCATGTCACAAGCACATGCTCAAGAGGATCTTTTTAGGAAATACATTAACCTCTTTATAAGGCCCCTCGATGTGGCCAGTGACATAAGTGCAAAAGCAGTTTGGTGAAATCAGTTTGACCTGGACCAAAAAACTACCATATATATCTGGTGGCCTTTGTAAGCTCAGGGGAATAGCACAGTAGCTATGACAGTATTTCTCAAACTGAGGGGCTAAGGACTCCCGGGGTTCCCCAGACATGTTCTTGACTGGACAGTGATGATCTGGAGCAGTTATCCTCAATCACTTTCACGTACATTTCAAAAGAGGCAGAGGAAAAGAAATGGATCTGCCGAAGGGCCCCTTGTCACAGTGCTAATTTAGTGTTAGTTAATATAAATGGGCATGATTGTTATGTGGGCATGCCTCTGCCACCTACCCCTGTACCTCCATGCTGCCACAATCCCTGCCACTCAGTGACGACCGCAGACCCAAGACTAGCCCGCCTTGGTCTGTGTGCAGCTGCCCATTCTTGGCTCCCGATTGCCCCACAGAGTAAGGCTCAAATTCCTCTGCAGGCTGTTCAGGGCTCTGTGTGATCTGCACCACCTTCTCCTCTGGCTTCAACAGGGATGCTTCTCTATCCTCCCCATCCCTCCCAACATCAAGCCCCTAACCCCCGAGTCAAACCATTGATTTGCCTTTGTGCAGACATCTTCCAACCTCTGTTTCCTTTGCCTCTCTCCCCTCCCAAGTTTCTCTTTTGAATTCCTCCCATCCTCCAAGATCCAACTCAAATACACCAAAGTTAAGCCGTCCCCACTTTTCCAACAGACGAAATCTCCCTCCCTCCCAGAGCACTTAGCCAATGTCAAATCCATTGACGCAACTCTTGTTTCTGCTGGGTGTGGCCGACTCAGTGAAGATGGAGGATGAAGTACAGAGAAGCCCTCAGCCTATAAAAAGAATTGAATTTTTTGGGCTTAGATCTGTCTTCCTGCCTTGACTGGGGGCTTCTTGAGGGCAAGGACCCCGGCTCACAAGTCCCAGCCCTCCTGGGTCTCAGCCCTTCCCCCACATTCCCAGAAGTCCTGCTGATGTCTGCAGAATTCACTTGCAGGAAGGAGGGGTGTGTTGGGGCTGCATCAGGGGAGGGGATGCTTCAGACAGCCAGCAAGTGGTGGCCTTGCTGGCCAGGCGAGCTGGGGCAGGACTTCTAATCCCTTTGTCACAGCAGGGCTGGCCTGGACAGTGGCCAAGGGTGGGAGGGGGAGGGCAGTTGCCTCCCCACAGGTGAGCATCTGACGCACTGTGTCCTTATTGGCATTTCTGGCTGCACCTGTTTATTTAACCAAAGCATTCTGATCACAATGCCCATTAAACCTTGTTGACATATTTGAAATTCTGCACTCATGCAACTCAAGCTTCAGCCTTCCATCTGCCAGCTGTATCCTATATTAATTAAAACAGTGGATGAGGTAAACCCAGTTAATCCTCTGGGGGAGAGGTGGGGTTTATTTTTCAAAGGGATACAGTTTCAACTTACAGGGCTCATTGGTTTGCTTTTCAGAGTTCCAAATGGGCATGTGCTGTGCACACACGGTGTCCAGCACCCTCTGCTAAGGACAGCATTGCTCCTGAGCACTCCTGAGTACGGAGGAATAAATGTGGGTATATTCAATTGCGCATGTGCACATGTGTGAGCTACACACGTGTGTTTCGTATGAGCCCTTGTGTTTATGTGGGTTTGAGTACCGTGTCCGCACCTGAACGACACCCCGTGGCACGCCACCCTCAGCGAAGGCACTTGGCGCACTAAGTTCCATTTGTTCTTTGTTGTCCTGAAAGCACCAGGGAAGCTGTACTGCTCACATCAGTCACTTGAGATTAAAAAAGAGAGAGACTTTGTGTTAACTCCGAGCTCCCCGGGATGATAATTACTAGGACTTGTAATTTCCCTCCATGAGAATCTGGCTGGCTGGGAATGCTTTATTTTGACGGTTGACAGCTCTTCATGGAAGGGCTCAGTTAATTCCTCCCAGGCAAGTGATTTGTCTCACTCTGAATGACAGTCTGGGACCATGGAAGGCAGGGTCCCTGTACACGACTCCATGGGAGAGATTTCACGTAAGAGTAAATACAAGGAAATGGAGCTCCGTGCGACTGTCCAGGGAAGGGGCTGTAATGGAAGGAGCCGAGGCCTGGCAATTGGGAGTCTGGGGTTGGGTCTGGCCTCAGACCCACCATGCAGTCTTCAAAAATTACCTCGTCTTGGGATCTGCTTCCTCGTTTGCAAAATGAAGAGATAGAATTGCATCATTTCTTAGGTCCCTTGTGTCTACCAAGCTCTAGGAGTGTGGCAAGAAATGGAGTTGCTCTGCGGGTTTCGGTGGGAATCACAGACTCCTAAAAATGTGAAAGCTGGAGGGAACCTTAGCTCCACTTCCGTGCCTAACCTCCTCATTTCCCAGAAACAAGTGACTTGTCCAAAGCAAGTCAAGGCAGAAGAAGTAGAATGTGTATTCCAGGATAGAAACAGAGCCAGCCCAGGTCCCTTGTGAGGTTTTGAATGCATTTCATTTCCAAAAGGCAACCAAGCTCCCTTCACTGGCTTGGGTCAGGACTTGACTCAGGCCTCACTCAGCTCCTTCCCAAACTCCCAACCCCTGTCTGAGCTCCCCTCCTCCTAGCACAAGGCATTCATTCCTGTGGTAGCAACTGAAACTCTCAGGGCTCCTGTTACACATAGAGTAGTCCCCAGCCCCCACAGCAGCATCCAGCAGCCTGTTGGAATGGCAGGACGCTGGGCCCCACCCCAGCTTTCAGTCAGATCCCCAGGTGGTCCTTCGCACATTAAGCTAGAGAGCTGCCAGTTGCAGGGGACACCTGGTCTCTCCTACTCTGTTCCATTCCCTTTCTCCCCAGCTAGCCAGCGGGCTTTTTAAGGGTAGGTCACAACGTTCATTCATTGGTGCATCCCAGGCTTTGGAATGGTCCCTGGCACAGAATAGGTGCTCATCAGGTATTGAATGAGTAAATGAGTGACATGAACCTGTGCAGGCTTCTTGAAGGCTGTGAACATAGCGCCAAATCTGGAAGGGAAGACGTAGTAGTGTTGATGAAGAGATAAAGGTGGTGGTCTGCGAATAACCTTCTCCCTACCCTCGCTAGAGGCAGAGGGGTTCAGGACTATCCTGGTTGGAGGAGACCACTATGACATGAAAAAGCACGAGAGGAGGTAGAAGAGGAGGGAAGGGAAGGATACTGAAGAGTTGAAAGATGCCAAGATCAGAATGTCTGCGACAGACCTGTCTACCCAGCTCACGTCTGACTCCCCTAATCTTACTTTCCTAAAGCAAACATTCAGTATTTTCAGATAATTCTGAGCGAAGGAGAAGAGCACGGTGGTTCAAAATGCGGCTCTGGGGCCAGAGGATCTGAGCTCAGATCCCAGTTCCACAGTGTACACGCTGTGTGATCTTGGGCAAGTGACTGACACTCTCTCTGCCTCAGTTTCCTCATTTCTACTTTGAGGATCATAAAAGTGCCTTGGAAGTACTCATTTACTCCTGAGGGGTAAATGAGATAGTATAATGCATTGATGCAGTGCCTGACACAAGGAAAGGTTCAATGGATGTGAAATGGTCACAAGTGAAAGAATAAAATCTGATCACTAGCTTGCTGGAGACTGGCATCCAGCTCAGTGTGCAGGCACTAAACCTGGGTTCCTGCATCAAATACTTTGGTTTTTCCTCCCACGGACTCTCTAGGCCTACTCAGAAACTCTTGTCTCCCTGAGCCCCTCAGATTTGTATGGCTCGGGGCAGGGGGACGGAGGGGTTCTCTCTCGTCTCCAGGACAATGGCTCAGCTTTGCGCAGGCCATAGAACCCAGTTAGCAGCTCCCAGGCCCTCCCTCCCAAAATGCCATTGCCTTCATGTTGGCAACTGACAGAGATGTAGAGGATGTTTGCATCCTGGACTAGAGAAAGCCTGACAGCATCAGCCTGGGGGCTCCTGGCAGCCTCCTTGGACTGTTTCGCTGTGTCCAGGATTCTGCAGTCCAGCCACCCACGCACCCACAGTGCAGGTGTAATGCGTTGTTGACCATGCAAGTGATGGCTCCCCGGAATTGTGCAGTGCACAACCTGGGCAGAGGTATCAGTGCTCTTGCCTCCAGACCTCACAGCAATTCCCGTCATGCTCCTTGTGGATAATGTAAGGGCTTTAGCAACAGCTTTGCAGGTACTGGGCATGGGCAGTTTACAGTAGTCACAGAGCTGCTCTTTTGAAACAGTCCTTGCCATTTAAAATTTTTGAAAAAAGAGTATCAATCTCCATCCTAACCATCCAGGAGGGGTAAGAGCTGGGGAAAGGACACTGAAGTTCTAAACTATGCCCTCAGTTTGTCCCTTCCTGGGGGCCCTGCCTTCTGGGTATCAGACTGTGGGCAGGTCTGCCATCAGCCACGCACCGGGATGCCTTCTCTGAGATAGTTTCCGGGCAGCGCTGCGAGGGCAGATGCAGAGAAGTGAGCCCAGCTCGGAAGGCCCCTGCCACCGCTCGTTCCAAACAACCAGACAATGTGCCCTGATCACAGCCAGCATGGGTGGTCGCCAAGAAAATGTTCCCTTTCCCTCCTTACTCTCCGTCTCAAGAGGCGCTTTTCACATTTGAATTTGCGTGGCAGTCGAGAAGTGCGAGCCCATTTATTCTTAATAATATTACCGTAAAATACGAGTAATTACATAAGGACTGCAGAAAAATCACATTTAAGTAAATGAGAGGAGGAATGGTTTTTATTACGTTTCCTCAATGAATATGTAATTGTCAGCTACAAAAGCCCCTTCCTGACTCACAGAATGACCGCAAAAAGTCCTTGTGAGAAGATGGGGCATTTGTGCTCACTTGTCCTGGTTGGGCAGCTGGAGATATTTGGGGTGGGTTACACTCCTTGGTCCTCCCAAATTACACTGCTCCATCCTGAGTCAGCTGGAAGGAGGAGGTGGGCAGAGGAGAGTTTAAATCTGCGGAACACTTCTGTATGTCAAAACACAATGCCAACCCGCCCCATCTCAGGGGAAGCCTACCATCCTTCCAGGCCCACTGCCAATGCTGCCTCCTCCAGGGGGCCTTCCCGCCGGCCCAGGCTGTGTTCTTGTCCATCTTTCCCAGGAGGAAGAGGGATCCTGATGTGGAAGAAACTGCTGTGTTCGCCTCTTCCTCCCAGGGTGCACAGCAAGACTACACTTTCCAGCCTCTCCTTATAATAAGGTGTGGCCCGGTGACTAAATTCTGGTCCCTGGAATTTGGGGGAAGTGAAGAGCACCACCTCCAACCCTGGCTGTGCCGCTGATTGCAGGGAGCAGGGCAGACCCAGAGGAGCACACCGAGGTTTCCGCCAGCCCCAAGCATAGCAAGGACCAGTAGGGCTCCCAGGCAAAGGGCAGCCTCCCTGTCTGGCCATACTTGGGGGCTGCCTCACCCTCTCTCATCCTTGAATCTACCAGACGTAACTGGAGTCCCCTAATCCCTGGGTGGGATATTACAGCCAGGAATGGGGCCATGGGCTCGTGTGCGTTGGGCTCAAGATCTGTGAGCCTGTCATTCTGCGAGTCTTCACGCTCCACCGTTCTATTTTACAGGCCAGAATCGTGTCTCCAGCTTCACTTACATGCTTGTTATCAAGAAAGAGTGAAAGAAGCAAAATACACCAAGGACGGCTTGGGGAGCTATAAATAGTTGTGACCCACATCCAACCATCAGCCACAAATTATTTGTGAAAGGATCACAGAATTTCAGAGTCCTTTGAAAAAGAAAAAAAAAAAAAAAAACCTAAAAAAGTGAAAAAGAAAGCTAACTTTTACCTTATCCCTCATTCACCCTTATGCCTGTCTGATATTCAGTTCTCCACTGATGACAAATACTTCATTTGTGAGAAATATTTAGCTCCAATGGGCTTTTCCTGAGTAACACTCGACTTACACAGTTCATTCAGTCTAAAGAGCTGATTCTAAAATTTATTTAGGAAAACGAACCAGAATAGCCAAAGCAAATTCTGGAAAAGAAGAGCAAAGTCGGAGGGTGTAGATCCTCTGCTTTCAGGACTTCCCACAGGCCGGGCACTGTGGCTCACAACTGTAAGCCCAGCACGTGGGGAAGCTGAAGCAGGACGATTGCTTGAGCCCAGGAGTTCAAGACCAGCCTCAGCAGCCTAAGGAGACCCTGTCTCTACAAAAAATACAAAAATTAGCCAGGTTTGGTGACGTAGTCCTACTTGGGAAACTGAGGTGGGAGGATCACTTGAGCCTGAGAGGTGGAGGCTGCAGTGAGCCCAGTGAGGCGTGATCATGCCACTGCACTCCAGCGTTGGTGACAGAGAGAGACCCTGTCCACACACAAAAAAAATAAAAATAAAAGATTTTCTGTAGCAGACAGTGGGGTAATGGTGACAGGAGAGCCTCAGATCAACTAGCGCAGAAGAGAGAACACAGACACACATATATATCATATCACACATGACATATATGGTCACTGATTTTTGACATACACATCGTAACACATCATTATCATAGAATTTGAAATTATTTGTTAAATGCCAGTCTCCGTAGGCAGTGTGCCCTGGAAGGAGAAAAGCATGCCTATCTTGTTCACAGCCAGATCCTCAATGCTAAATAAGTACAATGCCTGACACCAACTCGAAGCTCATCAGATATTTTTCAAAGGAAGGAAGGAGGAAGGCTGGGGGCAGGCACACTTTCTTGATCCTTCAGGCATGAATGGGCTCCCTTTCCACACTCAGACTCCTGTCAATTTCCACATAGCTGATTCTTTTGTTCTTCACACATACAAGATGTTACATAATGCTTCATTCACTTTGCAACTCTCTGAGCTTCCAAAATGTGGCCTTACCAGTTACAAGACAGGAATGTCAAAAGCAAGCAGGTCTTTCAAGCATCTGCTCGGCAGGAAGGAGGACAACTTGATGGAGATTTCTCATCCGCTGCAGCTCGTGGCTTCATCAGCTCCAAACCTAAAAGGCCTTCTCCTTCTCCCCAGACTCCTCCTGGGGGGTCATCTGGCAATGGTCTGGCTGGGCTCAGCTTGTAGACTGGGACATCACAGGGAAGAAGAGGTGGCCTCTTTCCATAATCCTTGCAGAGAAAGTGCTGCTACGATTGGGAAGCTGGGGAAATGAGTTACTGAAATTGATTTCCACTAAGACATTTTTAGCTGACGAGAACATGAAAAACTGCTTCTTAGAAACAGAAGCTTTTCTTATTGAATTAGAACATGAGATAATTTGTTCACTTTTCATTTTGGTTTAAAAAAAAAATCTGTGTTAACAAAAGAAGCAGCCATCCTGGTCTCAGCCCTGGCCTGTGGTTTTTGCCCCATTTCCAGAGAGGATGGGCAGCTCCTCTCGCAGGTGGCAGAGCTAACTTTAGGAATGCTGCTAATTTCTTGTAGGGTTGAGCAGATTCTGGCTTGCCTGTTGTCTCATGATAATCAAAACACAACGTGCACCTGCAGGACGCATTCCAGTTTTTCCCAAAGCCTTTTCACTTGCTGTTCAGTGTTTCAGTAGCGTCAGACGGTCCTTGCCCCAAGCCGGTGTGTGAGACCCTTTCCCAGGGACTTCAGAGAACCTGTTCTCCACAGCCCCAGGAGAGGAGAGGATCTGGACAGGGCCTGAGATGAACCTCACCTGCCAGTCCTTGTGTCTGGAGCATTTGCTGTGTGCAGGGTGGAATGCTGGGCATGGAGGGGGACACAGCAGAGGAGGTAGAGAAGGGCCACAGGGCCTGAAGACTGAGTACTGGGGCCGGGGGTGCGAGGCCAGGGCACTCCTGACCCCAGCTTGCTGTTCTGACGCCAGTTTGCTATGCAGACTTAATTTCATTCACTCTCTGAGTCTCGGATGCCTTACCTGTAATGTGTAAAAAAAAAAAAAAAAAAAAAAAAAAAAAAAAAATTTTTTCTCGAGATGGAGTCTCACTGTGTCACCAGGCTGAGTACAGTGGCACGATTTTGGCTCCTTGCAGCCTCCACCTCCCGGGTTCAAGTGATTCTCCTGCCTTCGAATCCCAAGTAGCTGGGACTACAGATGCTCACCACCATGCCCAGCTAATCTTTTTGTATTTTTAGTAGAGACACGGTTTCACCATGTTGGCCTGGATGGTCTCGATCTCTTTACCTCGTGATGTGCCTGCCTCGCCTCCAAAAGTGCTGGGATTACAGGCATGAGCCACTGGGCCGGCCAAAAATTTAAGCTTCTTTTTTTCCTTAATGACCATATGTAAAAGGGTGCAATAAACTTGCAAGTATAAAGCAGAAATGGACTAAATATTAAAAGTAGTCTTTTCCATCAGATTCTGTAGAGAAGGCACGTAACACCCTGTGTCCATTTCCGCGGGCTACTGTAACAAGTTGTTATAAATTAAGTGGCTTACAACAACAGAAATGTCCTCTTACATTTCTGGAGGGAGAGGTCTGCAATAAAGGTGTCCGCAGGGCTATGCTCCCTCTGAAAGCTCTAGGGATAATTTTCCTTGCTGCTTCCCATTTCTGATGGCTGCAAGTATTCCTTGGCTTGTGGCTGCACAACTGCCTTTTTTTTTTTTTTTTTTTTGAGACAGAGTTTCACTCTTGTTGCCCAGGCTGGAGTGCAGTGGCATGATCTCAGTTCACCACAACCTCTGCCTCCCGGGTTCAAGCGATTCTCCTGCCTCAGCTGCTCAAGTAGCTGGGATTACAGGCATGTGCCATCACGCCAGGCTAATTGTGTATTTCTAGTAGAGACAGAGTTTCTCCATGTTGGTCAGGCTGGTCTCGAACTCCTGACTTCAGGTGATCTGCCCGCCTCAGCCTCCCAAAGTGCTCGGATTACAGACGTGAGCCATCGTGTTCTCCCGACTCTGTCTTTATGTAGCCTGTCTTCTCTTCTCTGTGTCTTCTCCTCCTCTGCCTTTATAAGGGCACTTTATGGAATTTACAACCCCTTTGGGTTATCAGCATGATCTCATTTTAAGATCCTTAATTTAATTGCTTGTCTAAAGACTCTTCCAAGTAAGGTCACATTGACAGGTTCCAGGAGTTAGGAGATGGACATATCTTTTTAGGGACCATAATGTAACCTCCTACACACATACACCCCTAAACTCACACCTAGAAACACTACCTCATAGCTGAGTTGGGCTGCTGCCCAGGCGTCGAATTATATAGTCCTCAAAGAGGTCGCAGAGGTAGGAAATTATTACCCTATTTGAAATAAGAGGAAACTAAGACCTAGAGGGTGAGGTCTCAAGATCACACAACGTCTAGGAATTAGAGCTGAGAGTTCAACCAAGCCCCATGTGGTAGGAGAGCACAAAACTTTTTTCTCTCTCTAGAGCAAGGGGGATGTTTTATCTGCAAGGAGAAAGTGAGTGAGCGTACTCAGCCTACAGCTGTAGAAGGCATCACAGAGGTGCTCTGCGTCCTCTCTCATCACCTCCTGCACCTCCAAGTCTGCACTCACCTCTGCCCTGCACAGAGAAAAGGCCTAGGGCTGGTCCGACCTCCACCCACTCCCGTCTGTTCGTCCCCACCCGCCCCGCCCCATCTGAAGTGAGGGCTCACACAAGACCCCTGCATGCCAGGCCATAGGTGACGCTCCCTCAAAGAAGGAACAGAGGAATGAATGGTTTGTGTCAATTGTACCACTGCAGGAGGGAGTCAGGCGTCTTGTGCACTAACCGCACATAAAGAAGAATTTTCTAGTCCACTGCTTTCCAATAGATGAACAGAAGAGACAGAGGCCTCTCCCTGAAGACACTCAAGCTGAGTCCAGATGACAGCCTGGCAGGGATGCTGTCAGGGGCTCCTGCCTTGGTGACTTGTGGGTTTTGAGGACATTTGAAGGTTCTGGAAGTCATAAGGTCTCCCACCCCGTGGAAGAGGACACCAGCCATATTCAAGGCAGTGCCTTCCTGCTCCATGCAGTGACTTGTGTGGACCTCATTGACAGATTTGCACGAAAGAAACCAGGCACCAGAATATTGCAGTTTTTGTGTGTTAGTTCAGGTGTTCTAAGAGGTAGACATTGTCAGGGCACAGTGGCTCACGTCTGTAATCCCGGCACTTTAGGAGGTCGAGGAGGGCGGATCACCTGAAGTTGGGAGTTTGAGACCAGCCTGACCAATGTGGTGAAACCCCATCTCTACCACAAAAAAAAAAAAAAAAAAAAAATTAGCTGGGCATGGTGGCACATACCTGTAATCCCAGCTACTAGGGAGGCTGAGGCAGGAGAATCGCTTGAACCCAGGAGGCAGAGGTTTCTGTGAGCTGAGGTCACACCACTGTATTCCAGCCTGGGCGACAAGAGAGAAACTCCATCTCAAAAATAAAAAGAGAAGTAGACACCAAGACAAGTTTAGACATGCAAGAGACTTCTTGGGCAAATGCCTGTGAAGAAGAAAGGAAAGAGAGCCAGAGACAGTGAGGAGATCCCTTGGCCACAAGGCAGGTCTGACCTGTAGAGGAGAGAGGGCCAGATGGGAGAGCCGGAGGAAGCAACTCAGGGTCCCAACAGGGGGTCTTGGAGCCAAGGTCACCTGTTGGAGCAGTCCTCGTGTTGCAGTAACAGGCTTATTCCAGCCCCTGTGCTCAGATATTGGCTGTGGGCACCATCTTACGGATATTAAGTCAGCTAATACATTAATATTTTATATTTTTCCATTGTTGAGTTATCTAATTTCTTTCAGTTATGTGTTTCAGTTCTCAGAGTACAAGTCTTGTACTCCTTTGGTTAAATGTCTTCCTATTTTATTCTTTTTGATGTTATTATAAATAGAATCATTTTCTTCATTTTAACTTCAGATTATCCATTACAAATGTATATGAATACAACCGATTTTTGCACGTGGATTTAGCATTCTGCAAATTTGCTGGACTTATCTGTTAGTCCTAGTAGTTTTATTTTTAGTGGCTTTCTTGGGAATTTTTGTGTGAAAGACCGTGTCTTCTTCAACTAGGGATCATTTTACTTCTTTCTTTTTCATCTGGCTACCTTTTATCTCTTTTCTTGCCTAACCGCCCCGGCTGGAAGCACCAGCACAATGTTGACTAAAATGGCATAGTATTTTTAAATGAAGAAATTTCACACACACAAAAAAAACGTGTACAATGTGAGGCAGGAAGTTCTTTTTGCATGTAAATACCCAGTTGTACCAGCATCATTTGTTGAAAGACAAGTTAACTAATACATGGCACACATGCATAATCGAGAGAGTGGTTCCCCTTGGGGAGGGATGGTTATTGACTGGGAGGAGCCTTCTACGGTGCTGGAAATGTTCTAAGTCTGGACCTGGGTGGTGGCTCCATGGGTGTACACACATGGAAAGCTTCATCAAGGTGAACTGTTAGGATTTCCACACTTTACAGGATTCATGTATATTCAATAAAAATTGTAAAAGCAATGCCTTTCCCAGCTCCTACCCTCAATCAGTCGAAGGGCTTTTTGGAGGTGCTAAATACAGTTTTGGGGACTTTAATTCAGTGTAGCGTCAGGCAGAAGGGACCCAGAAGTCAGAAAGTGCAGCATTGTGATTTACTCTCAGATGAGCTGAGGCCCTTTGTGCAGCTGAGGGAAGAGAGAAGACATGGGGGCCCGAAGGGTGCCCAGCAGGTTGGAGCAGGGAAGTGCTGGGTGACAGTGACCCAGAGGGTGACCAAGGACAGGAGTGAGAAACAATATCCTGAGAGAGTCTGCAGTGGGTGGCCCAGCCCGGCTGCCCCCAGGTCCGAGAACCAGCCCCACTAGATAGGTGCCTCCGTCTCCACACTGGGGCACAGAGGGCAGCTATTGGCCATGGCCACTGGCACTTCCTCTAGACTCCTCACTGTCCTGACGCTTGGCTGTTTCTTCTGGATCACTGTTTCTGTTCCAGAGGGAGGGAAACACTATGAGGCCTCCATCCAGCCATCACGAGCCCTGGCCTCAGCCTAGGAGAGTAAGCAAGGGCATTGGTGCAGGGCGCCATGCAAGAGCTAGGCTCCCCAGAGCATGGAGAGTGATCTAAGGAACATGAGTCACCCGCTTCACAGGCTGAACAAGACAGTCTCCTCTACATGCAAGGGGCTCTAGTGGCATTCTCAAATGGCCATCCCAGAGGGTCCCCAGACCCTGTACTCCTGATTATCAGTCCTTTATTTAGCAAACACTTACTGAGGCCCTGCTACGTGCCAACAACACAGAGATGGAGCCGACACAGGCCCTGCTCCAGAGCTCATTCGGCACTCACCCTCACACCTGTACTTACCTGGGGCAACACAGAGGTGCATAAGGCCATGTCTCCACCCTCAAGCAGCTTGCAGTCTGGGCAGGACCAGACACTTGCCTTTACCACAAGATGGGCAGTGAGAAAGGACAGAGGAGGGAGCAGCGGAAGGCTGATGGGGTTCTGAGGAGGGAGAGATGGAGTCAAGGAAGAGCTTCAGGTTCAAATGAGATCAGGGCAGAATTGGGCAGCCAGAAAAGTAAGAATGACCTCAGTTTTCTTGGAGACACTGTTTTGGGGAAAGGCTAAACAATTCAGTCCTATCTTCTCATCAATTACACTGTAATTTCAGAGATGCTCATCTTCCCTGACCCTACCCCATTTCATACGTGGCATTCCAGGCAGTCCCCAGGGCTGGCTGCCCCACTTCTACAATCCAGGCCCCTTCCCAGCTTGTGTAGTGCCTCAGGACAGCCGTAGGAGGGGAGAGGTATCTGTCTTCCCCAACAGGTGCTCAACCCAATCTAAAGTCAGTAAGCACGTGGTCGTGTCAGCCACCTCCCATGTCACCAGAACTCAGGGGCTTGTGGAATTATACATCAAGGCTCCTACTTCCATGCTTTAATCCTCTCCTCAGACACTGAGAATTTCAATTCTTCACAGAGGTATACGGTGAAGAATTTCCATAGGCCCAGGCCAGGGACAATTTAGCTGACCCTTTGATAATGACCGTAGATTTTATTTTTTCTCCTATCATTATAAGGTAGATATCTGAAAACTGCTACACAGCAGTCACCATTTTGGAGGGCTGATGAGCATGAGTGGTGAGCTGCAAGGCTGCCTTACAAAAGCCATGACGTCACTTGCTGCTCTGTCTCCATCCTCCCTGGACGTTTGCAGTCTCTGTCAGCCCGTGCACGCAGCCACGGCAGGCTAAAGCGTGTGACAGCTTTACACCTGCAATATCGAGACCCAGCGGCTCTCCATGACGGCTGGCTGCAGAATTTACAGTGACTCAGACATTTTCAGAGTTTTTAAGTGTATTCTCTCAGCTCAAGCAAAATCTGTGATAGGAAGTGACGCAACATCAAATTGGTCTGGTGTTTTATACCAGATGTTTGAACAAGCAAAGAAGAAAGTATGCTTAAGAAAATATATGGAAAACACGCAATCGCAGAGTCTGCTTTGCCAAATGAAGCCTCCTAAAGCCTCGGCATCTTTAGGAGGGGGGAATGTTTTCCGAGAAACAGCTAATTCTCCAAGAGGCAAGAGCCCAGAATTAAGATAGGATCTCAGGCAGGAAATGAATGGGGGCATTTCATAAATGTGCTTTTCACTCAGAGGCTGCTTAGAAGGTAGAGAGTCAAACTAACGAGGCCCATGTGATAGCTCCAATTATTGGAATCCTGTGCCTGGTTACACCAGGTCTCGGTGCTGTCTCGTCTCCTGATGGTATCTCGCACCCACACTCACTGAGATAGATCACAGTGCCCTTTTCTGTACAGTAATTTCCTCACCAATGCTCCCGGAGCACAGCTGTTGTACTTGTGTTTCAAGGTTGACTGCAAGGGCCTAAGGAAGACCCCTTTGACCAGTCTGGATGATGCTGGCTTCTTTCTCTAAACTTTTACAGTAGCCGACTCTGCACCTAAAAATGTAGCTCCTAACTGAAAGTCACAAGGGCTTCGCTGGATGTAGATGTTGGAAACAGATGCTCAGTGCCACAAAGAAAAATTAGCACTGAGACAAAGGATCTTTCAGCAACGCAAGTTTTGCTTCCTGGACTGCAGGAAGGGTATTCTCGCTAGCCATCGTGCTACAAGAGTACAATGAATACAGGAAAACAGACAAATTTATCCCTTACGCATTTGGGGTTGTCCTTACTGCTGTGTCTGATCTCCGCTGGCTGGAGCCAGACCTCACAATTTAAGGTCTGATTGGCTAACAACGTAAAACTTTTCTAAACAGGTAAAAGCGATGGAGAGTTGGGACATACCTGTGAGCACGTCCAGCACAGATATCTTGGTTAAAGTACAAGGACATAAAGTGTACTGCATGCCTGTAAGCATGACATGTTCAACAGCTACACAGGATAGGGCTTAACAACGTTATTAGCGCACTTATTCTTTAACAGGAAAGGAAACTTTAAAAAGGAATTTTTCTACTTCCCGCAGGCTTGAAGGCACCATGGAGATCACACGACTAACCCCGCCCCACACTGGTCCTTAACCCATTCTCTCCTCAACATTACCAAGAAGAATTGTGTAGACTCCGAACACCTGTGGACGGGGTGGATCTCACGGCCTCACCAGGGTGGTCATTCAGTCTCAGGTCAGTCTTAGAGTTCAGAGCAGCTTCACAACATTAGCCCAAGATATGTCTCTCTGTAGCTTCCACTCACACCTCATGGTTTTACTTCTGGAGGCCACACGATTTTATTCATCTTCCGTCTGGCAAGTCTTACACAGCCCTGGCCACACAGCTCCTTTTCTTTTTATAAATCCTCTCCAAAAATACCATTGGTTCTTTCTAATTATTTAGACATGTTTTCTCATCAGGTAGACCTTACTAGCCTGGCCTTTTCTTCCTTTGTGTTTAAATTCCACCCCTGCCCTACTTCCTGTTCCCGCAGCCTTTCTTATAAACCCAGCACAGAATTGAAGGCAAAGCAGACATCAAAGCAGAAACCTCTGCCTACAGCCACATTGAAGAGTGGCTCACATTCTTCTGAGGCTCTTCAAGCGGTGTTGAAAGATGAATCAGCATCTCAGGCGTATATGAAGTGCTCTGAAAACCTCAGGGATGTGCAACAATCACAGACCCAACAGAGACCAATCCCAAGCTGTGCAGCCCACAGTGGAGAGATGAAATCCTCATTTCAGCTCATAGCAGACACTCCCTTGGCCCTGAGCCTCAGCAGGGAATCCAGACATCCACAGTCATGAGCAACTGATGCCTGTTTTCTAACTACAACTTAGATGGGGAAGGACTTTGAAAATTGCTTAGACTTGAGTCTTTTCTGCAAATGAACTTTCACAAGGATATAACACAGCTATGGGCAGAGTTTGGCAGGACGACACTGAGGCAGAAGGCCTAAACCCTGCAGCTGAGCTCCTGAATTTCACTTCTCGGAGATGGCTGAGAATCTTTCTTAGAACCCTGGGGTTCCACAAAACACAGTGTGGAAACCACCATTTCAGCTTTTGCTCTGTACCTTGGAATTGTGGAGAAACTGCAAAATCACCAAACATGCCCTATTCCACATCTCTTGTAAAACCCCATCTTGACAAAAAATACAAAAATTAGCCAGGGGTTGGCCAGGTGTGGTGGCTCACGCCTGTAATCCCAGCACTTTTAGAAAGCTGAGGCAGGTGGGTCACCTGAGGTCAGGAGTTCGAGACCAATGTGGCCAATATGGTGAAACCCATCTCTACTAAAAAAAAAAAAAAAAAAATTAGCCTGGTGTGATGGCAGGCGCCTATAGTCCCAGCTACTTGGGAGGCTGAGGCAGGAGAATCGCTTGAACCCAAGAGGTGGAGTTTGCAGTGAGCCAAGATTGAGGCACCACACTCCAGCCTGGGTGACAGAGTGAGACACCATCTCAAAAAAAAAAAAAAAAAAAAATTAGCCGGGTGTGGTGACATGAACTTGTAGTCCCAGCTACTGAGGAGGCTAAGGTGGGAGGATTGCTTGAGCCCAGAAGGTTGAGGCTGCAGTGAGCTGTGAGCATGCCACTGCGCTCCAGCCTGGGTGACAGCCTGGGTGACAGAGAAGGAACCCTCATAAGACTGCAGGGCAGATGGTGGCAGAGAACGATGACAGCCCAGAGCAGAAGATGGGGAGGTCATGTTGAAGCCATGCTGTGACCCTGGAAAGTGGCCACTGGTGACCTCCACTCACCCTCTTGAGGCTCCCTCCCAGGCTCCAGAGCCCTCTTGGTGTCCCCTCAATGCCAATTACCTCCATTCATGGTGCCCTACCCAGGCCTGCCCCAGGGACCACTGCTCTTCCCTGCCTGCCCACATCCATGTTAATCCAGCATCCTCCTCTCTGTAAGTTATACTGATCCATGTAAAAAGCCTGGGAAGCCCATAATCTCTGCGATAACAAATAGAATTGGGGAGTGGATTTATCTATTGCTTTTAAATCGTCTAATTTATTGGCCTACATTTGCTCAGAATGTCTTCATATTAACATCTGCAGCCTCCCTACTGGTAGCTTTTTCCTCCTGATTTGGGTTATTTGAGACTTCTCTTATGTTTTCTTTAGCAGTCTTGTGTCTATTTTGTTAATTTTTGCAAAGATCACTCTCATGTTTCTCTATTTCATTATATATGCTCTTATCTTTATTATTTTCTTCCTTCTATTCTCTTTTGCACTTTTTCTGACTTCTTTGATTGTAGGCTTAGTCATTAATTTTCAGACCATTTTAAGTAACAGCTTTAGTGAGATATAATTTGCATACTATGAAACTCATTCATTTAACATGTAATACTGCAAAAATCTTGTACATAGGTTGTTTTTTCACATGTGCAAGTTCTTTTAATTTTAGACACATTCACATTCTTTATTCGGCTATTATCCCAATTTCCTGGAACTTTAGTCCTTCTGTTAATTATGTCACCAGATTCTTGTGCTTGGTGGCTATTTTTCTTATCTTTAATGTAGCTTGTGTATTCTGTGAAACCCTTTCATCCTAGATTATACGTAGAATAGTCCCTCTAAAGTGTTGCTGTATTTACATCTCTAGGCAAATCGAAAGTATCACCAACCTGGGACCCCATTTTTAAGGGGTGGAGTCTTGCTATGTTGCCCAGGCTGAAATCTAACTCCTGGGCTGGAGGGCTCCTCCCGCCCAGCATCCCAAGTATCTGGGACTTTGGGGCACACACCATTGTGCCTGGCTATGTATTAAGGGCTTTGGTTTGGGAATTTCCTGGAGTTCTGGATAGTATAAATTCACGTGTAAATCTATATGAAACACAGGCTCAGATGGGCACGGCGGCTAATGCCTGTAATCCCAGCACTTTGGGAGGCCAAGGCGGGCGGATCACGAGGTCAGGAGTTCGATAACAGCCTGGCCAACATGGTGAAATCTTGTCTTTAAAAAAATAATAATAAATAAAAATCAAAAAAGAAACACAGGCCCTGAGTTTTGATTTCCTGGGGGAGAAATTTTCACTCTGGGCCCAAGTAGAGACAG
This sequence comes from Alouatta palliata, assembly GCA_004027835.1. Lineage (NCBI taxonomy): Eukaryota > Metazoa > Chordata > Mammalia > Primates > Atelidae > Alouatta > Alouatta palliata. The sequence goes on along the minus strand of PVKV010007029.1, from coordinate 13,440 downwards.
GCATGCTTTTTGTTATCCTGCTGTGCCAGGGGACAGGCTTTTCCCCAAATCTCGACTTTCCCTGAGGGTGCGGCCCTCCAAGAATGCCAGTTGTCAGCAGAAGTCTCCTTCTAGCTCCCTTCCTTCTCCAAGGTCTCATTTCCCGACCTTATGTGAGGATGAAAGCCCAAGCCCTTAGGTTGCTGAAACTGATGACCTCATGACCACCACCCCAGCTCCACCATCAATCTCTCCCCACCATTATCCCAAGAGTAAGCAGCAGCAGCTCAGTCACTCTCCACTGGAGCTGTTTATTACCTCTTTGCTTCTGGTACCTGGTAATTTTCTTTTCTTACTTGCATGATTGGCTATTGTTTACAATAATTTTTGTTACATTTTATCCAGGCATTTGTGGCAGAAGGGTTTATGTTTATCCAACGTTTTCTAGAGTATGATTTTTCCCTGGACTTTATGATAATTCACATCAACACTATTTACCCTCCGTCTACCTACCATGGTACCTGTTTGGTAAATGCTAGTAACTATTTCTTATAAGAATCATGATATGTTAAAACTTCATGGTGAGTCTAAGTGGGGAAACTTAGAGTAAGTCTAGACTCTTCCAGGGCTAAATTTCAGCTGTTGTAGTATCTCTTACTCAGGCTAGGATTCTGGTACAAGCTTTTTCTCTTTCCATCTTGCTACCTCGTTCTCATTCTATTCTGGTTAAAGAATCCTGTAGATTTGTGGGTCCTGTATCAGAGCTATTTAGTATCTATTTAGAAACAGTCAGGGATGGTATCAGTAGTTTCTCATTTTAACCTCAGTATGTTCAGATGCCATATGAGGACAAGCAAGTCTAACTGATATACTTGAGGCTGCATTGATGAAGGTGACTGTACCAGAAATGAAGAGCTCTTTCTGACTCTTCAGAGAGTGAGTGGAGTTTTTTTTATTTTGAAACAGAGTCTCACTCTGTCACCCAGGCTGGAGTGCAATGGCACGATCTCGGCTCACTGCAACCTCCGCCTCCCAGGTTCAAGCGATTCTCCTGCCTCAACCTCCTGAGTAGCTGGGACTACAGGTGCGTGCCACCGCGCGCAGCTAATTTTTTTATTTTTTTTAGTAGAGACGGGGTTTCAACATCTTGGCCAGACTGGTCTCAAACTCCTGACCTTGTGATCCACCCGCCTCGGCCTCCCAAAGTGCTGGGATTACAGGCGTGAGCCACCGCACCCGGCCTGTGAGTGGAGTTTTTGATTAGTATTTCTGCCCTTCTGTTCTTGATCATTAGGCATCACTAAGCCATTTATCAACTTGAGTTTGTTATGGACTAAACAGGGTGAGAATCCCTTTGATTCTTCCTCTGTCTCCCCGTGACATGTTGGACTCACATACTGTTGATATTCCCCTAATCTACTGACGCTGAACTTGAGGAAGGACTTGAGCAACACTTCTTATGCCACAGAGTGATAAAGCCTTGTTCCATAAGGGAATATTTCAGTGCATTGGACGGATAATTTATGTCACAGGATGCTACAAGCTAACTAGAAGGCAGAAGGAGACTCCAGGACAAACGTATCCTTACTGGGGATGGAGGTCATGTTCGTATCTGATGCCTCCCATTTCTCCTGAGAATTCATCTGCTGCTGGTCATCAAATAGACAGTTATGGTGATGGAAGTAGTTGAGGAGAGTCACTAAAACTAGAATAGAATTGCAAAATATTCAGTGGTTTTATGAATGTCATGATGAGCCTTGTTGAAAAGGTTACCTGTTGAGCCAGGCTGGGGTTTCCATAACTCTGTCCCAATAAGATGCACACCTCCTGATGCTGGAACAGTCTTTATTTCCTGTATTTTATTCCAGGATACATGGAGTAACTGCGACTCAGTTGGGCTCTGGAGATGGGTACCAGTCCTGCCATCAGTCAGAGATCTGTGGTACCTTTGGAGCCAGAATCATACAGGACATCTCTTCTTCCTCTTGCTACCTCCTTTAGTGAGCTACTTCTAAGACATAAGAACTAACTAAAAATTTCTAAAGAGAACAAAACCTGGAGTCAACTAGGAAAATGCTGAGCTTAGTAACAGAAAATTCAAAAAGTCATCAGCAAACAAAAAGAGTATGCATCAAAACGACGCTCTGTTTTCAGCCAGCCCCATCATGCCTGCTCTGGAGAGATGGATGCCGAGCAAAGCTGCCGGTCGGCACGCGGGTGCATCTGCTCCACCGTAATTACTCCCATACTTAGGCGCGCTGACCTGGAATGAGAGTGCGGGCATTGCCTCATCTATTCTGAGTGCACAGCAGTTTTAAGTCCATTCCCTCAGGGAAGCTAAAAGGCAGGTCACTATCATTTGAATAGGATGGAAGTAATTTGATTTTGTTAAGTTCTTTACAATACATAGAATTACAGAATCATAAAATCTCCAGATTGGAAGGGAACTTAAAGGGCATTTAGTCTATCCAATTCAGGGATCTCTTTCACCATGTCCCTGCCAGCATGTTATACACGCTCTGCTACAATAGCTGCAGGGATGGGAGCTCGCTTCTCCCCAAGGCAGTATAATGAGACTATCCCTTCCCCACGAAGAGGCAGAGATTTTCTAGGGAAGAGCACAGCTTTTCAAAAACCAAGTTTCCTGCAAATGTATGGTAAGCCCTTGCCATAGACTCCTCTACCCCTTCACCACCCTATGATCCTCCTCTTGGGACTGCCCCCAGTCTCTTCCCTTTGTCTAAAATTCTGTTGCATCCTTTCTTCCTACCTCTTCCCAGCACTATTTCCCTGCCTACTGAGAAACTGCAGACCATCAGACAAAAGCTGTCAGCTTCCCTGCCCTCCTGCTTTCCCTCTTCACTCATCTTCACTTGCCCTTGTGCCTGAGGAAGGGGTGGCTCTCTTCTTGACCCAAGGTAAACCTTCCTCTCTTGCTGGGAATCGCACACCTGCTGCCATCTGTTCAATCTGAATGACCAGGCAAGTCCTCTTCTCCAACCCTTCCGGATCATTCTCCTCCATCTAGAAACATGTTCAGGCCTTTCTTACACTTAACCATAGCCTCTCTTCACCCTGCTGTTCCTGTACCTGGGGCTCCATCTGAGCTCATTCATCCAATTTTAGTTAACATAGGCTAGCCGACACTGCTATAACAAACAGCCTCAAAGCGAACACAACAAAAGTTAGGTTGATTTTTCCTCATTTAGGCAAGGTCTGCTACAGGTCACACTGTCAGTCCAGAGTAGCTGCCTTTTTTGCAGGGACCCAGCAATGCCAGCTGCTTTTTTTTTTTTTTTTTTTTTTTTTTTTGAGGCAGAGTTTTGCTCTTGTTGCCCAAGCTGGAGTGCAATGGCACAGTCTTGCTTCACTGCAACCTCTGCCTCCCTGAGAATTTCTCCTGCTTCAACCTCCCAAGTAGCTGGGATTACATGCATGTGCCACCATGCCTGGCTAATTTTTGTATTTTTAGTAGAGACGGGGGTTTCACTGTGTTGGCCAGGATGGTCTCAGTCTCCTGACCTTGCAATCCACCCGCCTTGGCCTCCCAAAGTGCTGCACTTATTTTTTTTTTTTTTTTTTTGAGATGGAGTGTAATGGCACGATCTCAGCTCACTGCAACCTCTGCCTCCCTGGTTCAAGCAATTCTCCTGCCTCAGCCTCCCAAGTAATTGGGATTACAAGTGTGTGCCACCACACCCACCTAATTTTTGTGTTTTTAGTAGAGACGGGGTTTCACCATGGAGACCAGGCTGGTCTCAAACTCCTGACCTCATGATCCACCTGCAACGGCTTCCCAAAGTGCTGGGATTACAGGCGTGAGCCACCGCGCCTGGCCTGCTGGCTGCTTTAATCTGATGTCTTCTCCCTTCTTACAGCAAGAACTCCTCTGCTCACGGCAACAGGAGAAGTGATAACCCCTCCTAACTCCAAGAAGGTAAGAAACATTTCTCCTGTGTGCTGGAAAGGAGAAAGTAACAGTAAATAGATATTCACTGGAAGGTTCTTAGCACACTTTCACCAGCTTACTGAATACAGATTCAAGGGCTGAACTGGCTTCCTAGTTCTACCTTCACCCCCGAATCTGGCTTCTGCCCACACCCTAGCTACACTGCTCATTGTCCCGAGGACCAGTGGTGAGCCCTGTGGTCTTGGCTCTTCATGCTTGGACCACAGGAACTCAGCCTCCTGCAGATTCCCCTTCACTAGACTGCAGTTTGATATTCTGCTCTGGGCTTTTCTTGACAGTCACTACAGGAACCAACCAGAACTGATTTTCTGCATTTGCTGTGGGATTTCTGCTGAAGGGCTGGTCTATATACGGCCTATTTTCCTTAAGCAAACTCTAGGTGAAAATTAATTTTAGAATTTAGTGGCAGCAAAAGTACCATTTCTCCTAAGAAAATATGTTTCTATCTTTTATGTAATAGTCTACGTTTCACTTCTTATCATGCCTTGTCAAGAAGCTTAGAACTGAACTGGAGAATCATTTTTAACAGTAATAATTGGTATTTTAATGAACTTGCTTCCTTCCTCAGTCTCATCTTACCCCTCCAGCCTATTTGAAAAGTACTTTTTCTTCTGAGATCTTCTATTTATTTTCCAAAGTGCTGGAATATACAGTCATTAAAACAGCCTTTTCTAACCAGATTGAGGAGATGTGTCTACAGCGTTCCTAACTCTCCAGCACAGCCAAAACGTCCAACGGGTACCAGCAAGGCTGAAATAAGTCACATTCTTGTTAAAGAATATGGAAGAAGGTGCCCCAGGCAGCAGAAACCCTCAGCTCACACCCCATCTTTCCAAATTCTCCTGCCAAGTGCCAGAGCAGAGGCTGAAGATCCTGAAGAAGGAACAGATTCTGAAGCTGCGGCTCTGCGGCACTCTCCCTTTCCAACGGGACCAGGCCTGGGGAAAGTCAATGAATGCAGAGAACAAGCAGAAGAAACCAAAAGTCTAAGGAGAGAGCCTTTGTCCAAGGGAGGAGCTGAAGATCAAGGTTTGAGTATCAGGGTTATGCTATCTTCACAGAATTAAATCAGATGTTTTCTTTATGCTCTGGGATAAATTAAATGGCACAAGAATTCTGGCCGGGCGCGGCGGCTCACACCTGTAATCCCAGCACTTTGGGAGGCTGAGGCAGGCGGATCACCTGAGGTCAGGAGTTCGAGACCAGCCTGACCAACATGGAAAAACCCTGTCTCTACCAAAAATACAAAATTAGTCAGGCATGGTGGCACATGCCTATAATCCCAGCTACTCAGGAGGCTGAGGCAGGAGTATGGATTGAACCAGGGAGGTGGAGGTTGCGGTGAGCAGAGATCATGACATTGCACTCCAGCCTGCGCAACAAGAGCGAAACTCCATCTCAAAAAAATGGAAAAAATTATAACTGGAAGTTTTGACCAAATTCACCCATTGAGCTGTTCTTTTTTTTTTTTTTTTTTTTTTTTGAGACGGAGTTTCGCTCTTGTTACCCAGGCTGGAGTGCAATGGCGCGATCTCGGCTCACCGCAACCTCCGCCTCCTGGGTTCAAGCAATTATCCTCCCGAGTAGCTGGGACTACAGGCACGTGCCACCATGCCCGGCTAATTTTTTTGTATTTTTAGTAGAGACAGGGTTTCACCATTTGACCAGGATGGTCTCGATCTCTTGACCTCATGATCCACCCACCTCGGCCTCCCAAAGTGCTGGGATTACAGGCGTGAGCCACCGCATTGAGCTGTTCCCTGAAATCTATTTGACTTCTTGGGTTCCCTCCTGTGTCTATAGTCTGTAATTGCTAATTTCATCGAGATTTTCTATTCTGTCAGCAAATATAGTGCATAATATTTTCCTTCATTTGAAAATGATGCCTTTTGCTCATATGGTGATAACCCCTCTCTCAAGTCTAATGTTAGATATGTATTCCTTTATTTTCCTAGTTAACCCCACTAGAAATCTGACTGTTCCACTGTTTTTTTTTTCAAGTGATTCCGATTGGTTTATCAATTCTAGTATTTTCTGCCTTATTGATTTCTTCATTTTGATTCTTTTCTTAAGTCTGTTTTGTTGGTGAGGTATAGAAGATTCACCTTTTTAGATAAAGGTGGGGTTAATTTTTATTCTTTTTATGACACAATATAAACAATTAACGCTATACCATTTCCTCTAAGTACAGTTTTGGTTGCATCCTTTGGGTGTGGATATACAGGTTATTGTTACGGTAGTTTTACTTTACAAATGATTTGTTTTCTAGCCACACCGCTTCATAACTGGAGAATGGGGCCTCTGAGGCTTTTACCTTTTCAAATGCGTGGTGGTTTCCTAGCAATTCAGTGTGGTGGGCAGCTTCTGACACGGCTACCTAAGATCGCCACCTCCTGATATTCAGAGCTTAGATGTATTACTTATTTTATCATTTTTATAATCTAGAGATTCACTCATCTTTAACTTCTTCATTTATTGATTTACTCCTTTTTCTGTTCTTGGATTTTTTTTTAACTTATTAAGATACTTATTTTATCTATTTTGTTTTTTACGAACATAAATATTCAAGGCTACAAATTTTCCTATAAACACAACTTTAACTGCATCACCCATATATTATAAAATGTAAGATTTTCCTGCTGGGCGTGGTGGCTCACACCTGTAATCCCAACACTTTGGGAGACTGAGGCAGGTGGATCACCTGAGGTCAGGAGTTCGAGACCAGCCTGGCTAACATAGTGAAACCCCGTTTCTACTAAAAATACAAAAAATTAACCAGGCACGGTGGTGCACGCTTATAATCCCAGCTACTTGGGAAGCTGAGGCAGGAGACTAGCTTGAACCTGGGAGGCAGAGGTTGCAGTGAGCCGAGATCACACCATTGCACTCCAGCTTGGGCAAAGAGAGCAAAACTGTCTTAAAAAGAAAAAGTAAGATTTTCCTTAAATTTACACATTTATATTACATATTATTAAAGTATTTATAAAGGTTTTCATTATGTTTATTATATACATATTTCATTATTATAACTCATTATCTTTGGAACTTCCAAAATTCGTTAGAATAGTTAAAATTGGGTTTGTTTGTTTTAATTTTGAATGATAGGAATTTCTGCTTACTAGGATTATCCATTTGTATTTGTGTTGCATTGAGATCAAAGAACGTCTTTGGTAGTTCTACTTCCTGAAATGTATTGTGCTTGCTGTTGTGAACTGCAGTAGGTTTTTATGTTTTTTTAATTTTTTGTGTTTTTTAAATTTATTATTTTAACTGACAAGTAAAAATTGCATGTATTGATGGTATACAACACGATGTTTTGATATCTGTCACACACATACTCTCACAGTTTCTGGTAACCACCATTTTACTCTCTGTTTCTATTAGTTTAACTTTTTTAGATTCCACACATGAGACTGTGCAGTATTTGTCTTTCTGTGCCTGGCTTAGTTCACTTAACATAATGTCCTCCAGGTTCATCCATGTTGTTATAATGGTAGAATGTCTTTCTTTTTAAGGCCAAATAGTATTCAACTGTGTACATGTACCACATTTTCTTTCTCTATTCATCTGTTGATGGACACTTGGTCGATTTCACATCTCGGCTATCGTGAATAGTGTCGCAACAGACGGGAGTGCAGATATCTCTTCAACACTCTGATTCATAGCCTTTGGGGATACCCAGTACTGAGACTGCGGATCACGGGGTAGTTTTCTTTTTCGTTTTTTAGGAATATCCACATTGTTTTCCATAATGGCTATACTAATTTACACTCCCGCCAACAGTGTACAAGGGTTCCCTTTTCTTCACATCCTCGCCTCTTTTATCTTTCCTCTTTTTTTTTTTTTGAGACGGAGTTTCCCTCTTGTTGCCCAGGCTGGAGTGCAGTGGCAAGATCTCAGCTCTCTGCAACCTCTGCCTCACGGGTTCAAGTGATTCTCCTGCCTCAGCCTCTGGAGTAGCTGGGACTACAGGCGCCTGCCACCATGCCCAGTAAATTTTTGTGTTTTGGTAGAGACAGGGTTTCACCATGTTGGCCTCCCCCAACTTCTCTCCCAGGAGCTATGGGTTGGGACTTGGGTCCTTCTCTTCTGCTGCTCATTACAGCCCTGATATCCCAGTTTTCCTTCGCACCCAGCCTGGTGTAGATGGCCCTTGTTAAAATGAAACTTCAATTTAATTTGCCAACAGTATGCAAAACTGTGGGCAAGTCACTTCCTTCTCTAGAGAATTTCCTGATTTAGCAAACATAATTAATCCCATCCAGTTGACCTGAATGTTCTTTTCTCATTTCCCTCCAATCCAGGTGTTCTCAAACCCTGGCTGTTTATTAAAGTCATTTGAGACACTTTCAAAAAAATACCCATGCCCAAGCCCCTGAACAGTTTAATCAGAATGGGGAGGGAAGCACAGGTGACTCTCCTGCAAAGCCAGGCAGAGAACCACTCTTCTAAGCTCCCCATAAAACTCCTGTTTAAAGCCTTAGGCCAGTATCAGTTATTTCTTTCCTCAAGCAAAATAATGCACAGGCATTTTACTGTGTATAATTTGTGACGCTATCACTTTTTCCTCAGGCCATTTTTTAATGCAAACCAACTCAAGATGAGATGTTCAGGGGTGGGCAGGCAGATCCTTCAGCCCCAGTGGTCTCGCAAGCTGGAGGGAGGTGGAGCGCGGCACCAACTCTGGGGAAGTTACAGGCAGCTTAGCTCAGTCATCACAGCTGAACACCCAGGTCAGATGAGGGAGGCCCCAGCCCTCTCACGCCTCAGCAGTCAAGTAAGCTGAGCGGAACCAGGCCCCAGAGCTCAGAGGTGGACGTAGTTCTAGACGGCTGAATTCGACACTGGTTCACAGACTGTTGATTTTGTTCTGTGAGGTGGAAGCAGCTGGCAAATTGGAGGCCTCTCACAGAGACTGTCTCTTATAAGTCATGGGAAATGAGAAATTTTCCTCAGCAAAAACAGAGGGAGCTCCAAAGAGCCACAGTTTAAATATCCACCCAGGCTAGGCGCGGTGGCTCACACCTGTCATCCCAGCACTTCGGGAGGTCAAGGTGGGAGGATCACCTGAGGTCGGGAGTTGGAGACCATCCTGGCCAACACGGTGAAACCCTGTCTCTATTAAAAATACAAAAAGTAGCTGGGTGTGGTGGCGCACACCTGTAACCCCAGCTACTCAGGAAGCTGAGGCGGGAGAATCACTTGAACCTGGGAGGCAAAGGTTGCAGTGAGCCCAGATCATGCCATTGCACTCCAGCCTGGGCCACAGCAGGAGACCCTGTCTCAAAAAAAAAAAAAAAAAAAAAAAAAAAACTCCACCCAGAGACAAGTTCCTCTAACACAGACACCTGCATGTTTACTAAAGGGATAAAGGTGAAATAACAGGAAGGGCCCTAGATTTGGGAGTTAAGAGAACTGGTTCGAAGGCCAGCCCGCCCCTTAAATCCCAGCACATCTTTGCCAACATTGGTTTATCAAACGTTTCAAGTTTCCCAACAAAGAGGTGATAAATGTTATCTCATTCTTTTAATTTACATTCCAATGACTATTTTAATAGAACTATAAAACACCACAGTTGAAAGAGACCTCAGGGATCAAGTAGTCAGATGCCTTTGTTTACAGAATTTTTAAATTGAGCATAAGTAATACATTGATTGACACATCATCATGGTAAAATTAAATATATATATCTCTATATATCTATATATAGTGAGAGAGAGAGTGTAATCTATTGAATAGAAAATGAAAATTCTGTTTTGCACTTTCCTCTGACTCTCTTACTGAGAGGTAAATTGATGTTAATCATTGCTACATATGATGGGTAATTTGCTACATATTTACTTGTATATATGTAAATGTATAAAAATATAGTGAGTTGTAGTATTTTACATAAAAGAGATGTAGTTGTATATGTTTTTCTGTAATTATTATTTTCTAACAACACATTCTAAGGTGTCTTAACACATATCTCAGAAATCTTTCTGTATCAGTACACATAGACCTATTCCACTTTTTTAACTGCTGCATAATATTCTATAGTGTGGGGTGTATTTGTTATCCATTACTGAATAACAAATTACCCCCAGATTTGGCAGCTTAAAAACAACAAAATTTTATTATTTCACACAGATTCTGAGATCAGGAACCCTGAAACAGCCCCTGGTGGTGGTTCCGGATCAGGGGCTGTCATGGGGTTGCAGCTGAGCCGGCAGGGCTGTGGTCATCTGAAAGCTTGATTTGGGTTAAAGGATTCACAGATAAGATGCCTCACGCCCATGGCTGTTGGCTAAAGGATTCAATCTCATTCCACATGTGGCTGTCTATAGGGCTGCTCAAGCAGGCAGCTTCCCCAGAGCAAGTGATTCAAGAGGAAGGAGAGAGAAAACCCAAGATGGAAGCTGCTGTTTTTTAAAAACCTAAGCCTGGGAGTGCTATCCCATTCCTTCTGTTACACGTAGTGAGACAGGCATGAGCGGGGCAGGAGAGGGCTCTCCCTGACCCACTAGGAATGCCAGGTGATGGTTTGGCAATGATCACATTGCCTCTCTAAAAGTGATAAATTGGCAGCCAGCGCCAGGGAGCGGTCATTTCTCCATGGTCCACACCTGCTGCACTGAAGCATGGATTGAATGCAAGCGCCGGAAAGACACAACTTCCCAGGCATGCGCAGTAAAAGACAAAATGGCGGAGTATGACCCTCGGGGAGCACCCCACAAGGAAAGGGAAGAAAGCCTCAGATGAGCATGCGTACAACTTCCTACACACACTGCGTGTGCTCCCTTCCCCAGAGTAAGGAGACACATGCGGGCAGCCCACCCTAAGGCAAGAATCATGGGAAAGAGGCCAGCCTAGAAGGTCCTCGGTCAAGGTTAAACACTGCACTTGTTCTTAAGTTGCCCGCTTAGGTCTCTTCCCAGTGTACTTTCTTTCCTGTTCTAAACCCTTTATAAATAAACTTCCACTCCTCCTCTGAAACTTGCCTTGTTCTCTTTTTCAGACTTATACCCCTCAGTCAAATTCTTCCTTCTGAGGAGGCAAAAACTGAGGTTGCTGCAGACCCACTTGGATTCACTGCTGGTAACTCAGATACCTTCCACTGGTAACGACTCTGCCATATGCTGTTGGTCAAGCCGACCATCCCTGGTTCAGTGTGGAAGAGGACTACACTAGGGGGTATGCCAGGAGGAGGCAGAGATCGCTGGGATCAATTGGGAGACCTGCTGCCACATAGGGTCACCATGGGTTATTTACCATTCTCACAGGTGGCCTTCAGTTTTTCCTGCTCACAGGCAGCACTGCCATGAGCGTCCTTGGGCATGCTTCTTTTTCTTTTCTTTTTCTTTTTTTTTTTTTTTTTCTTTTGAGACAGAGTCTTGTTCTGTTGCCCAGGCTGGGGTGCAATGGTGCAATCTTGGCTCATTGCAACCTCCGCCTCCCAGGTTCAAGCAGTTCTCCTGCCTCAGCCTCCTGAGTAGCTGGGACTACAGGCACATGCCACCATGCCTGGCTAATTTGTTGTATTTTTAGTAGAGACAAGGTTTCACCACGTTAGCCAGGATGGTCTCAATCTCCTGACCTTGTGATCCGCCATGGATCATACCTCCCCAAGTGGTGGATTTACAGGCATGAGCCACCGCACCTGGCCTCTTTTTCTTTTTTCTTTCTTTTTTTTTTTAGAAAAAGGAGTCTCACTCTGTCACCCACCCTCGAGTGCAATGGTGCAATCTCGGCTAACTGCAACCTCCGCCTCCCAGGTTCAAGCCATTCTCTTGCTTTAGCCTCCTGAGTAGCTGGGACCACAGGCATGCACCACCATGCCCGACTAATTTTTGTATTTTTACTAGAGACAGATTTCACCATGTTGGCCAGGCTGGTCTCGAACTCCTGACCTCGAGCAATCCACCCGCCTCGGCTTCCCACTGAGCATGCCTTTTAATGCCCAGGTACTTCTGTTCAGTCCTAGTGGTATAATTGCTACAATTCTTTCATTTTCAAATAGGAAACTGAAACCAGAGGAAAGTAACTTCTCCAAGGTCATACAGTTCAAGTCCAGGATGACATCAGTCACCTGACTTCCGGCCTACTTTATTTTCAGAGCCATTTTGTAGGCATAATAAACATGGGCTGAGATTTTGAGAAGTATCTTGAGATAAAGCCTGGCTGGGAATTGGCAAGAGTCAGTTTCCAGAATGACAAAACGAGTACTGGCTAATCTTGCTTTACAGACACTAAATAAACGTCACTACACTCAAAGCCTTGATTAGCCAATGCGTGAATGTCTAATCTGACTTGATTAAAAGGAAGCTGGTGGAAATGAGGAATCTTTTCCATGTCACAATGAGCAGAAACTTTGGAGTGAGACAGACCCGGGTTTGAATTCTGGCTCTAGCTGACTAGAGCTAGTGACTGTGAGCTCCAGTGACTGTGAGCAAGCCACATAATGCCTGTGACATGGTTTCTCCATCTGTAAAATGGGAATCATCAGAGTACTGACCTCACAGGGTGTTCAGTGGATGATGTGATGGTGCAGCCCATGCACTCAGCCAGGGGCTGGCAGGCTCCCCACAGGGGCTGCTGCTAGTTGTATTCTCGCTGCCTGACCTACTTCATTTATCCATCAAGCTCCCTGAATGAATGAATTCCATTTTCTAAAAATAGATGGTGCCTGGAGAGCTCATTTTATTCAATTTTCCCACGTCACAACTCTGCCGTTAATACCATGAATTATTTTGTGGCCCGTTTTTGTTGCAAACGTCAGATTTGTGATGAATGCAGTACAGTGTGGCTATGAAGTCAGTACAAAGCCTCCTGAGAGCTGCCCCGTGGCCCAGCTTGGCCTTCTCCCTGCCCGTGTGTGGCTGCTGGTTGTACGTTCAACTATCCCTGCAGGCAGGGCCTGAATCCTCCCACCTCTGTGGCTGTGAAGCGTCATGAATGAATGAATGAATGAATGAAAGGGATCAATAGAACCAAATCAACTGCAATGAATGGTCACAAAGGACATCGCTGGAAGGTTGAATTATTGCCTGGATTTGGATTTAAAATGTTAAGGAGATTGGGGAGATGTAGAATAACTTCTGAGTCCTCCAACATCAGCAGAAGGAAGGATGGGGCACTGTGGGATGGGAAAAGGGAAGAGGGGCCGAGTATGGAGCCGGTTTTCCGTGGTATGTTTAAGGTGTTTTCAGGCCTCCGGAGTAGACTGCATCTGCTGGGTGGGGTTTAAGAGAGAGACCCATGGCTTTTCACCAGCTGTGCAGATTAGCAAACGGGCTTTTACCCTGAGGCCACTGGATTTCTCTGAGCTTCAGGAAAGAATCCTGGAAGCCTTACTGTTCTTTAGAATCAAAAGGCCATGCGATGTGTCTGGCCAGAGCCAGAAGGGTGTCAGGCCTCCATGTACAAGCCTGGGCCCAGAAAGTCTGAAGTGCTGCCTGCCTCGGCTGATCATCGCCCACCCCCGACCCTCGCCACCCCCCCACCCTTCCCAC